>PVKP010016250.1:0-48585 GCA_004027715.1 Plecturocebus donacophilus
GGAATCTCCCGGTCTGTGGGCAACAAAAATTCGTCGGAAAGTGCGGCGACCACTCGTTCTCTGCGCTTTCACTGGGAGCTACATTCCTGAGCTGTTGCTAATCGGCCATCTTGGATCTCTCCGAAAATTATTTTTTTAAAAAAATGTTGAATATTGCCCCTCACTCTCTTCTGACTTTTAGGGTTTCTGTGGAGACATCCACTGTTAGTCTGATGGGCTTCCATTTGTTGCTAACACAACCTTTTTCTCTGGCTACCGTTAATGTTTTTTTCTTCATTTCAACCCTGTTCAGTCTGACAAGAATGTGTCTTGGGGTTGCTCTTCTCAAGGAGTATCTTTGTGGTGTTATCTGAATTTCCTGAATCTAAATGTTGGCCGCCTTCCTAAGTTGGGGAGATTCTCCTGGATAATATTCTGAAGAGTGTTTTCCAGCTGCTTATATTCTTCCCATCACATTCAGGTACACCAATCAAGTGTAGATTTTGTCTTTTCACATAGTCCTTTATTTCTTGAAAGCTTTGCTCCTTTCTTTACACTCTTTTTTCTCTAATCTTGCATTGTCACTTTGTTTCATTGAGTTGATCTTCAGTCTGTGATATCCTTTCTTCTGCTTGATCAGTTTGGCTATTGATACTTGTGTATGCTTCAGGAAGTTCTCATGCTGTGTTTTTCAGCTCTGTCAGGTCATTGATATTCTTCTCTAAACTGGTGATTCTAGTTAGCAATTAGTCTAACCGTTTTTCAAGGTTTTTAGCTTCCTTGCATTGGGTAAGAACATGCTCCCTTAGCTCAGAGGAGTTTGTTACTACTCACTTTTTGAAGCCTACTTCTGTCAGTTTGTCAAGCTCATTCTCTGTCCAGTTTTGCTCCCTTGCTGGTGAGTTGTTGTGATCTTTTGGAGGAGAAGATGCATTCTAGTTTTTGGAATTTTCAGCCTTTTTGTGCTGGTTTCTCCTCATCTTTGTGGATTTATGTACCTTTCATCTTTGATATTGGTGACCTTTGGATGGGGTCTCTGAGTGGACCTCCTTTTTGTTGATGTTGATGTAATTCCTTTCTGTTTATTAGTTTTCCTTCTACAAGTCTGGTCCTTCTGCTGCAGGTCTGCTGGAGTTTGCTGGAGGTCCACTCTGGATTCTGTTTGCCTGAGTATCACCAGTAGAGGCTGCAGAACAGCAAAGATTGCTGCCTGTTCCTTCCTCTGGAAGCTTTGTCCCAGAGGGGCAGCCACCAGATGCCAGCTGGAGCTCTCCTGTATAAGGTGTCTGTTAGCCCCTACTGGGAGGTATCTCCCATTCAGGATACTTGGGTGTCAGGTGCCCACTTGAGGAGGCAGTCTGTCCGTCATCAGAGCTTGAATGCTGTGATTGGAGATCCACTGCTCCCTTCAGGGCTGTCAGGCAGGGATATTTAAGTCTGCTAAAGTTGTGTGCACAACCACCCCTTCCCATAGGTGCTCTGTCCCAGTGAAATGGGGGTTTTATCTACAAATCCCTGACTAGGGCTACTGCTACTTTTTTTTTTTTCCCTCAGAGTTGCCCTGCGCAGGGAGGAGGTATCTACACGCTCAGTTTGGCTGCAGAGGCTTTGTTGAGCTGAGCTGGGCTCCACCCAGTTAAAACTTCCCTGTGGCTTTGTTTACACTGTGAGGGGAAAATGACCTACTGAAGCCTCAGCAGTGTCAGACGCTCCTCCCCCCGCAAAGCTCCATCATCCCAGGTTGACCTGAGACTGATGTGCTGGCAGCGAGAATTTCAAGCCAGTAGATCTGAGCTTGCTGGGTTCTGTTGGGGTGGGACCACTTGGTTCCCTGACTTCAGCCCCTCTTCCAGGGTAGGGAAGGGTTCTGTGTTGCTGGCGTTCCAGATGCCACTGGGGTATATATATGTATAAAACTCCTGCTGCTAGCTCAGTGTCTGCCCGAATGGCTGCCTGGTTTTGTACTTGAAACCCAGGGCCCTGGTGGCATGGGCTCCGGAGGGAATCTCCTGGTCTGCCAGTTGGGAGGACCATGGGAAATGTGCATTATCTGGGTCATAATGCGTCATCCTTCCCGATACAGTCTCTCAGGGCTTCCCTTGGCTAGGAGAGAAAAATCCCCCGACCCCTTGCGCTTCCAGGGTGAGGCGACACCCCACCCTGCTTTGGCTCATTCTCCGGGGGCTGCACCCACTGTCCAAGCAGTCCCAATGAGACGAACCGAATACCTAAGTTGGAAATGCAGAAATTACTCAACTTCTGCATTGATCTCACTGGGAGCTGCAGACCAGAGCTGTTCCTCTTTGGCCGTCTTGCCAGCACCCTCCTACTCTTATGATTTTAAAAAGTTTTTCTTTGGTCATTTCTCCTTTCATTCTCCATCTTCTTAGGCTAACGGGTCCTAAGAATTGTAGTGTATCACGCTCTCCATCCTCTCCCTTACTGTAATCAACCTTCTTAGCACTTTGCCAAGCTCTCTCCCTGTCTTGAAGTGATATAGCAGGTCCCTAGTGAGGTATGAGCAGGGTGGGAAAGGGCTCCCCCCCACCCCTCCAGGAACGTCAAGAAACCATCAGGTGATGGTCAGGCAGTTGTCATACTGCCTTTCCAAAATAATTATTGGTCATAGCCGGTGCCAGGGAAAGGGAGTCTCCCAATAGATAGAAACACCTGAATGTGGTGATGAGCAGCCTTTTGATAAGATCTCAAGAGTTGGGCAAGGGGGCACAAGCATGCACATTAAGAGGCAAAATAGGGGCGTGTAACTGGTATATGACCTCCTAGGGACATTCCACTGGTAAGGGACAAATGCCTCAAGTGAACATTCGTACAACTCCGGTAAACACACTGCATGTGCTCACCTCCCAAATGCTGGCAGGCCACTGCACGTGTGGACAGCCCGTCTCAAGGGAAGAATCTGGGGAGAAGAGATAGATGTCAGACCCTGGAGGTATGCCACCATGTAAAACCCCAAGTCAAAATGTCAAACCATGCACTTGATCTCTCTCGTTGCCTGCTTGGCCGCCTTCTAGGTGTGCTTTACTCCCTTTAGTTTCTGCTCCTTTAATGCTCTTTAATAAACTTTCACTCCTGCTCTAAAACTTGCCTTGGTCTCTCCTTCTGCCTTATGCCCCTCAGACAAATTCTTTCTTCTGAGAGGCAAGACTTGAGGTTGCTGCAGACCTGTACAACTGCAGATTTGCTGCCAGTTATAGAAGCCCGATTTGTTGTGATGGGCAGGTGACACCGTAGTCCCCCTGCATTTCTTAAGTTGTCATTTTGAGGTATAAGCACAACATTCTTATTTAAGCACTTGTAATGCTCCTCTAGAAGGCAGGACAGGAGATATTAATCATCATCTTGTCTTTGGAGCAAAGGTTTTCAGAAAAAGCATTTGTAAACACTTCACATTCTGGTGGCATCTAAGTCACACATCAGAACAAAGGGCTTTGGGGAAAGGATTTTCACCCAATTGTCCAGTTGAGTATGGTTGATAAAGTCAGTACTTGACTAGTCTTGTACCTTGAACCTTGCCTGCGCAAGCCATCAGAAGTTCCTTGTGTGTGTAATTCTGTATTCTTCCTTGGCTATTTGTTGTAGGTTTAGACAAAACTGGGATTGGAGTTGGACAGTTGCTCCAAGCTTTCTTATTACTCAGTAGTCTAAGACATGCACAAGTAGGATATTTTATTCATTTGAAGTAGAAGTGTACTACAGCTTTTGGGAATGGATCAAGGATTCTAGCTAAGAAAACTTATTTAAAAAAAAAACTCAACTTGATGCACCAACTTTCTTCGTCAAAAGGGCAGTGTGAACAGCAAGTAGGCATTTGGCTTGAGTTGGGAAAGCAGGAGCTCGGTGTTTGCTTTGGAGTAGTTAGTGATGGCTGGTTCTTTTCTTTCCTTCAAGACTTCTTCCTCAGTTAATGTACTTATGTTAATAGAATGTGATTTCCCTAACAAACAACACTGATAGGAACAGGGGTGGGACTGAACCTAATAGTTTCTGTTAACATGTTTAATTTCTGATGTTGCTGTTAAATGTTGAGGAAAAGTAGTCACATTTAAAACCATCTGTTTCCAAAAGTGGTTAAAGCGTGAATTGCTTCCTGACTAGCCAGTTTATCACTTAAAATAATAGTTGTGGTGTGAAATGATTCTTTATGTTCGCTTTCTTTGTTTCTGCTATAAATACATATTTGGCTTCTAGAGTACTGGGATTTAAAATGTCAAAGGATATCCTTCACATAGCTTGGCCATATGCATGTAAAAAAAAAAAATCTAAATTTGTAGTGTTCTCTTCAATCCCAATGGATTTTATGTTCCATTTAGATACAGTTACAGGTTGGAAGCTATAGTTACGAAGATGTATGCAATCTTGAGTAGTAATGAGTACTGTATAATCAATAAGGGGTTGAAGAATGAATTGGAAAGATTCTAATATGTGATAACCTAAGCATTTTATTTCCTGGGTTGTTGGTGTTTAGGGAATTGGAGGACGCGGGGAACAGTGAATAAAGTCCCTTAAGTGTACATAAGCCTTTCACAAGGCAAAATAATCATTTTTTTTTGACCCAGGGTCTGTCTCTATTGTCCAGGCTGAAGAACAGTGGCTTGATCATGGCTCACTGCAGCCTTGAGCTCCCAGGTTTAAGCTATCTTCCTACCTCAGCCTCTGAAGTGGGAAAATCAATTTTTTTTTTTTTTTTTTTTTGAGAGGGAGTCTTGCCCTGTTGCCCAGGCTGGAGTGCAGTGGTACGATCTCGAGTCACTGCAACCTCCACCTCCTGGGTTCAAGCGATTCTGGCCCAGTTAATTTTTGTATTTTTAGTAGGGACAGGGTTTCACCATGTTGGCTAGGCGGGTCTGAAACTCCTGACCTCAGGTGATCCACCCACCTTGACCTCCCTAAGTGTTGGAATTACAGGCATAAGACACCAATGTCCCAGCCAAAAAACCAATTTTTAAAGCTAGCAACCAATTAATTTTGTGTTTGACAGTATTTTTTTTATCCCCTTCAGAATGGTCATTTACGTAGAGTGGACATAAAACTTAAATATAACTATCCAAACCTGTTAATCAGCAAGTGAAAGTTCTGGAAACCTCATTCGAAATAGTTGTTAGACTATTTACAGTGTTCATGTGATGTGTTTCCTTAAGAAAACAAGTCTCCCATTTTGGGTTGTGAATGTAGTGCTTTATTTTGGAGCAGTCACTGGGATCTTAGCAGAGTTTCCTAATTTTGCATTACTACCTGAGATATTTTTATAGGAAAATTAGGCTCTTCTTTGTATCTCTTGAGTGGCTCTGAATATGCAAATCTGTGCTTCCAGTGAAGCTATTGCAAACTTTGCCCCACAGCACCCACACAGAGGGGGAAGATTGACTTGCCGTACCTGATGTCTGTTCTGGACCACTGTTCCTACTTCACAGCATGAAAAAGTTGTATTTAATTTTTCAAACACTTTTTGTAGAGATGGGGTCTCGCTATGGTTCTTAACTGATCTCAAACTCCTAGCCTCAAGTGATCCCCTGCCTCCGCTTCCTAAACTGCTAGGATTATAGGTGTGAGCCACCATGCCTGGCCAGCAGGTTGAAAAACAACAACAACAAGAACCACAAACCAACAACCCTTATTTTAGACAAATTCACTAGTGGGTTCCGGGGGTAGAATTTTTGAAAGGAGAAATAAATTCTTTATTGCACCTGTATTGAAAGTTGTGTTCTCCCACAAATTAAGAAAGAGCATTATCTGGATGTGAGATAGATGTTTTAAAAACTTTGTGGAATAGGGTGATCTTACCTTCCAGATATGTAAAGCAGCAAAATATTAGAAGTATGCTGAGCTAATTGTACAGTGAAAGCAAAGCAGCTCTCCCTTTGTGACAGGAGGCTTTGAATGCACAATTAGCAGATGCATCCTATTAAGGGTGGGATGATTCTCCTCCCACTGCCTACATCTGTTGGTGGGAGTGGAACTGGTTATCTTCTGAAACCATTTGTTTGATCTGTTGATTAGGGGTGAGGGCTAAATTTTTCGCATTTTGAAAATTATGAAATTTAGTTAATGTATAAAGTTTTTCTTAGGTGGGCAAGAGTCTAGACTGGCCTCTCTTAAATTAATTTTGAAGTGGGTTGCTGACAACTAGTTCAATAATCCTGCATGACAGTAATTTCAAAATGACATTTTTTTCCCCTATTAAAGTAGTGGAATTGATTGCTTGCAAAATTTTTTAATGGTATCTTTTTATGGTATGGTTTACAGTACAAATGTGAACTGAAACACCTTAATTAGGCCACTGCAAAAATGAAATGGCCTGCACTTACATGATAGGGAATCCTCAAGGAAAGTTCAGCAGAGAGAATTTTTGATTTGCTGTAGTTGAGAGTAAGGGCAGAACCAAATCACTAGTGCCTTTGGAATTGTAATAAAATGGGCAGGTACTGCTTCAAAGAGAATTGATGCTATTAGCTTCACCCATATTTTGTTGGCATTCTCTGAATTACCTCCTAACCCTCTCTCTTTCCATCCTTCTCCTATTCATAGCCAAATCAGTTCTTTTATAACAAATAGTCATTTTTTAATGCCTTATACATGGAGACTTTTGCTTGGGATTTTAACCGTACATATTTTTTCCAGCTAAAAAATGAAAATGAATGTGAGAGAATGAAGAGAGAAAGCAAAATGTTTTCCCACCTGAAATATCTATCTTATACTGGGAAACTTTATGATATAGGAAGAAATGTGACATTATTTCATTTTTTACAAACTTTCTGTACCAGGCAAGCCCTTTGCTGCAGATAACTAGCGATATGTAGGTTATTTGACTAAAAACAACTAATGATATTGACGCTAGCAATTATTATGACTAGTTAGTGAAAAAGGGGCTAAAAGAATCTATTTTCCCACCACATAACAGTTGCACAAGAAAAATCTTTGAAATAATTTTGCGTTACTAAAACAGGTTATCATTCTTGCTGGGTGTCTGTGGTTTATTTTTTCATTCATTTATTTACTTCTATAAATATTTATTCTGTCTGCACTAAGGGCCAACTCTGTATGAGGCACTGGAGATATAGTGGTGAAGCCATCGGACATGGAGCTTATAACCATTGAAAATTATTAAAATAATGAATTACAATGGTGATGGAAATTTGAAGGATAAGCACAATGGTGCTGTGTGAACATTACTCAGGGGAAACCTATTAAGAATAAGGATGATCGGATTATTGTCTGGAAGCTGCATTTAGTCTTGTTTAGTAGCTATAAAAATAGATAGATTAACATGTACTTTGAAATAGCATGTCTAGAAATATATTTGCATAGGGAAATGTAGCTGGGTGTCCAGAGAATACAGGGTGAGTGCATGTGGAAGTCCCTGAAGAACAGAATAGTACCTTGCAGGGAAGATTATGCCACATGCTTCATTTAAAGTGGTAACCGTCACACTGGAAAATGAATTCAGGTCTGTTCTGCTTATCAAACTCTTGGAAATGGTGGTCCTCATGCTCATGAAACATTTTTCCAGTGGTTTTTACAAGAGTTAGGTTTTTTGGGTACCAAATACCTTTAGTTGGATTTCCCATGAGTTTACTTTGCAATTCATTTATTTGAATAAATGTGACAGGATTTTTTCTTGTTTTCTCATATTTTATCTTGTTAATTTTAACATAGTTAGTGCTCTCTGAATTCTTATTCTAGCATCTGCAAACTTGCCTTTTCTATCTTAGCATCACCAGGAAATGGGATAAAGATGCCTTATCTGTCTTCATGTTGTGTCATAAAATTGCTAAACATGACATGGTCAAACACAGAGGTTGGTATGCACTCCCAAGGTCTCCCTTCAGCTGACTTTGCTCCATTAGTAAGATGTTTAACTAGATGTGAATTCCCAGCACTATGCTGTCATCAATGCTGTATAATGTAGGATCAGTTAACTAGAGTAGGAGACAGGCCCCAACACTACAATTCTGACTGTGATGGAGTGGCAGAGCAACCACCATGAACTGAGAAAGCAGAGAGTGCTAGGGTTTAAAAACACTTTATGTGAGACACCACAAACTGAACAAATGGCACACTGTGGAAGCCAGAACCTCCTTCCCAAGATCCAGACCTGGATGTCCAGTACTGTATTTACTGCCATCCCCACTGGTCCCATGGGGACCTCAAACCAGACAAGTCACAAATTGAACTCATCTTTCTGCACCCCTAGGACAGTCTGCTCTGCCTTTGTCTCTATTCTGGTTCATTCTCCACATTGCAATGAGAGTCATCTTTCCATCAAATCTAATTTTGTCCCTTCCTTGTTCTAAATTTGTTAATGTGTACCCCCGACATATGCGGGATAAAGTCTCAACTCCTCTGCGTGAATGAAAAACTCTCCATGATCTGACCTTCACCTAACTTGCCTAGCTTTGTCTCCGGTTGACTGCCTTGTTAATTTACATCCACACTGAACTTCGTTTTTCTGAACGTGTTACGCTTCTCATTCTCTTACCTTTTCATATCTTAATCCCTTTGTTCAGAACCCCATTCATCTCCCTGACAGCCACCTATTCAGTTTCCTAGCCTCAATTCAGGGGCCACTTTCTCTGTAAATGCTGGAAAGACATCACAGGGCAGCCTTCACAGACTCTCATAGCTGGCTCACAGGACCTCCCGATGCCTAGATAAAACCACGTGTGCTCCCATTTTTGTGCTGAACATAGTTACCATAATGGTGATTTTTCTCTTGATGCCAGGGTATGTGTCATGGTATCTTTGAACCGGCAGCCCATCAGAGTGTCTAGTTCATGGAAGGTGCTTTTGGAAGGAGGGATGGCTGGATAAGTCTAGGGACGAGGAAGCTACAAGAAGAAAGACAAGTGGGGGCTCTGGGGGGCTGCATCCAGAGATTAAGGCAAAAGGACAAGTTTCCTCTCTGTAAATGCTGGTGCTGCACCTATGTCATGGCTGAACGTTATTCACCCTGTGGTAGAGGAAGCTAGTGGTCCAGCTGTATTCATTCTTCTCTTCCTCCTTTAATAATCAAACTTCAGAGTTTACCTGGGCATGTGGTTTCCCAGCCACAGACAATTTTTCTCACATTCCCTTACAAGATATGTTTAAGTGACAAAGTTCTGGCCACTGGGAACTGAGAGAAAGAAATGTGTGTGGCCAGGTATGGTGGCTCATGCCTGGAATCCCAGCACTTTGGGAGGCCGAGGTGGGTGGATCACGAGGGTCAGGAGTTCAAGACCAGCCTGGTAAAGATGAAGAACCCCTGTCTTTGCTAAAAATAAAAAATTAACCAGGCATGGTGGTGGGCACCTGTAATCCCAGCTACTTGGGAGGCTGAGGCAGAGAATTGTTTGAACCTGGGAGGCGGAGGTTGCAGTGAGCCAAGATTATGCCACTGCACTCCAGCCTCGGCAAATGGGGCAAGACTCTGTCTCAAGGAAAAAAAAAAAAAAAAGAAATGTGTGTCAATTTCAGGTTATGACCTTAAAAGGCATTATGCACACCTTCCTGGACATTTTCCTGCTCTACATTGCATATTCTGTAGATGTGGTGGTGGGTGTTAGAGATGGTAACACTGAATTGCATGTGGCAGAGCTGCTTCACTAGCCTGGAAACCACCTTATTGACTGTGAGCATGGAAGGAAAGCTTCCTTGTCTGACCCATAGTAGTTTCAGATCTCTGCAGAGAGTGTACCTAAATAATTACTACACACTTAAAGAAGTTATTTTTGTAAATGGCTCTTTGATATTTAGCAGACATATGGCCTTGTGTATACCTTGATATGCTCCTTTTAACACGTGTTAAAAAATCATGAAGCATTTCAAACACAATTTTGATACTTTTTGTGATATGTGCTTCATATATTTTCTTTTCCATTTTAAAAGAAATATTTGTAACATTTTTTGTGTGTGTTCTAAACATGAAAAACATTTACAAAAAAAGCATACCGTCACTGGTTTTTGACATTTGTCTGTTGATTTACATATGGTTGGATCAATACTTTAACTACTATGTACCATTTTACTGAATTTTAAATAGAATATAAATCCACTCAAATAACAGGATTCAGTGATCTTATTGAGGCATGTTGAGATTGTTTCTAATTTTTAACTATTAAGAAAAATTGCTGTAAGAACACCCTTGTACATGTCTCTTGTGCTCACATGCAAGATTTTCAGTAGAGCAGACACCTAGAGACTCAGGTGGTAGAATACACACAGCTCGAATTTTACAGGATTTTGCTAAATTACTCTCCAAAGTATTTTTATTAAAAGATAAAAATGAGCATTAGATCAGAGTTCCTATTGTTCTATATCTCTGCCAATGTGTGGTATTGCTAGGCTTTAAACTTTTTGTCCATTTGACAAGTTGCAAAAATTTACATGCTTTCATTACTACTGAAGTTAAGCAGCATTTTATTTGTTCCTTGGCCATACTATTCCCCTCAACTGTGAACTGAATTAATTTTTTATTAATTTTGAAGGGAGCTTTATTTAATTTATAATTATGACTTTTATTTTAGATTCAGGGAGTACATGTGTATGTTTGAGATATGGATATATTGCATGATACTAAAATTTGGGGTATGGTTAATCTTGCCACCCAAATAGTGAGTTTAGTACCAATAGTTTTGCAACTCTTGCCCCTCTCCCATCCTTCCCCATCTAGTAGTCCAAGTGTCTCTTGTTGCCATCTTTATGTCCATGAGCACCATTTAGCTCTCACTTATAAGTGAGAACATGCGATATTTTCTCTTCCTGCATTAATTGACTTATGACAATGACCTCTAAGCTGCATCCATGTTGCAAAGGACATGATCTTTTTCTTTTATATGACTGTGTGGTATTCCATGGTGTGCATATATACCACGTTTTCTTTATCCAGTCCATCATTGATGGGAACGTAGGATGGTTCCATTTCTTTGCATTTGTGATTAGTGCTGTCATAAACATACCTGCACATGCGTGTTTTTGGTAGAATGATTTTTCTTTTGGATCTATACCCAGTAAGGAGATTGCTGGGTTAAATGGTAGTTCAGTTTTAAGTTCTTTGAGAAATCTCCAAACTGTTTTTTACAGTGGCTGAAGTAATTTACATTCTTACCAATGGTGTGTAGTATTTTTTTTCATTATTTAAAAAAATTTTTTATGTCCATAGATTTTTGGGGAACAGATGGTGTTTGGTCACATGAATAAGTTCTTTAGTGGTGATTTCTGAGATTTTGGTGTACCCATCACCTGTACAGTATGGTGTATAAGTGTTCTTGAAGAAGTTTTAAAGAAAGACTAATTCCTTGCTATGTTTGAAGATATTTTCTCCTTATCTGTATCTTATGTTTTTATCTCATATTTTTTTGCTATGCAAAATTTAAAATTTAGTCAGATTTATGCATCTTTTTTCTTAATAATTTCTGCTTGTTGAATCTTGTTTAAGAAATATTTCTAGACTCCAAGACCATGTAAATGTTAGACTGTGAGGTATATGGAGGCTTTTTCTTCAGTCTTTGCAATTTTTATGTAAATCTAAAACTGTTTTAAAATTAAAACGTTTATTTAAAAATTACCATGATTAGTATATTAAAGACAATGTCAAAATGGAAAATTTTACCAGAGAATGAGAATTTATAAAACATAATTAAGTGGAAATTGCAGAAACAAAAATATAATAACTGAAATTAAGAGCTTCATAGGTGGATTTAACAGCACTTTAGACTGTGAAAGAGATGAGTAATGAACTGGAAGGCAGGTCAGTAGAAAATATTCAGACAAAAACATGGAGAAAAATGTATAAAATAAAGCATAAATGTAAGAGACATGAAACAAAGTGAAATAGGTTCAATTAAAGTTTAAGAATGAAAAGAGAGAGATGATGGGGCTAAACAATGTTTGAAGAGTCACCAACCAAGGTTTCCAAAAATGAGGAAAGTTAGAAAATCAGCTAAAATTAAAAAGGCTTATGAACCCCCAAATAGAATAAATTTAAATAAAATTACATCTAGGCTCCTCTTAATGAAACTGTAGAAACCAAATGAAAAGAGAAAAATCTTAAAAGCAGCTACAGAAAGAAATTCTTTCAACCAACAACACTAAGACAGACAGCTAACTTTTCAGCATGAATAATGGAAGTCAGGAGTTAATGGAATGAGGTCTTTAGTATTGAAAGGAAATGTAAATGTTCTGGAATTATATGTTGAGTAACAAAAGAAATGAGCTATCAAGCTATGAAAAGATGTGGAAGAATCTTAAGTGCATATTGCTAAGTGAATTAAAACAGTGTGGAAAGGTAACAAACTGTATGATTCCAACCAGATGACATTCTAGCAAAGATAAAATTGTAGAGAGTAAAAATATCAGTTTTACCAAAGGGTTACAGGGGAAAAAGTGAGGAGACGGTGATTAAATAGGTAAAACAGAGAGGAATTTTAGGGTGGTACAACTATTCTATACTGTAATGGTGGATACATGACATTATACATTTGTCAAAACCCATAAAACTCTACATCTCAAGGCATGAACCTTAAAACTATGGACTTTAGTTAATTTTAAAAAATCACCAGATATTTCCTTTGATCAGTGCTAGACATTTGTTAAAATAACTCTGATGGTATCTGCATACACGTACTAATTTTGAGGGGGTAAGGATAGGATGAATAAAAATGAGGCAAAAAATGGGTTAAGTGGTTGATTACATTAAAAATGTCATACGGTTTGAAGTCATTTGTGTCTTCTACCTCAAATGGTTTGTGTATAGAGATATAATCTAAAAGGCACCTATTTATTGATGTAGTCAGGTACAACACATTACCAGCTGACATTTTCTAAAAGAGTCCATGTAATCTTCACAAAGCTTAATGAATTTGAACACTAGCTATTGAAGGCAGCTTTCTAGTATTGCATAACTTATCATCTTGACTTACCTCCAAATTTTAGGGCCTTTTGTTTGATTTCCTCTGCAAAATGCCTGTCTTTAACTAATGTATCTTTTTCATACTGGCAGCAATACCTAAATAGAGCACAAGCTTGCAAAACCAGATAGTTGTGCTTTTTGTCAGAAGCACTGGAAAAGTCTGAGGAGAAAATGAAACACTGGCCATGGCTCTCAGCTTTGGGTGAATGTTACTTAGAATTACCTGCAGAACTTTTAGACTGTATCAGTACAGTGGGACCTGTATATCAAGGGTTGAGACCTATTGAACTGAGTCTTTTTTTTTTTTTTTTTAAAGACAGAGTCTTGCTCTGTCACCCAGGCTGGAGTGTGGTGGTGTGATCTTGTCTCACTGCAACCTCTACCTCCTGGGCTCAAGCAATTCTCCTGCTTTAGCCTCCCAAGTAGCTGAGATTACAGGCACCTGCCACCATGCCTGGCAAATTTTTGTGTTTTTAGTAGAGACAGGATTTCACCATGTTGGCCAGGCTGGTCTTGAACTCTTGACTTCAAGTGATCTACATGCCTCAGCCTCCCAAAGTGCTGGGATTGCAGGTGTGAGCCACCACGCCCAGCCTGGACTACTCTGAATTTTAATATTCTTTTTCTGGTTCTACTTTACTAGTACCATGGTTAATCAAAATACAGTTCTATGAGTGTTTAAGGATTCCAGCTTTGGAGTTAGTACAGGGGTTCTAATCCTGTCTTTGCCATTAATTGGCCATGTGATTATTGGCAAGATGCATCTTAAAGCCAATTCTTTCCCCCAAAAATAGGAAGAATTTTTTTTCAGTGTGAGAATTATATGAAGTAATAAACATGTAATGGGAATGGTGTTTTTAAAATATAAATTGATATTGTTGCCAAGAACGTAATTGTCTTGTGATTTCCCATCCATTGAATTAATGGCGTTTAATTCCTCATGGGTGGGGGGCATGTAGTATCCAGGAACATCTTTGACTTTTGTGATGGTTTGTATCGAGTGTCAACTTGATTGAATTTAAGGATGCACAGTATTGTTCCTGGATGTTTCTGTGACGGTGTTACTCAGGGAGATTAACATTTGAGTCAGTGGGCTAGGAGAGGCATACCCACACTCAGTCTCAGTGGGTACCATCTGATCAGCTGCCAGCACAGCTAGAATAAAGCAGGCAGAAGGAGGTGGAAAGAGCAGACATGCTGAGTCTTCTGGCCTTCATCTTTCTCTCATGCTGGATGCTCCCTGCCCTTGAACATCAGATTCCAAGTTCTTCAGCTTTTGGACTCTTGGACTGAAACCAGTGATACACCAGGGGCTCTTAGGCCTTTGGTACTCCCAGCCCTCAAGGAAGCCCAGGGAACCCATTTCTGACTTTCCTCTCTGGGATCCTTGGGGAGGGCTGCCAGTAGAACTGGGGAAAGACCACATGGGGAAGGAAACTTCCAGCTGAATTTTGTAACAATTTTGACAGAGCATGAATTTTCCAGGGCAGAATTTGGGAGCTGGGGGGTGAATGGGAAGTGCAGATACCAGCACAGAAGCTGTGATGGGGAGGGGCGAAGCCTGAAAGCCAGGCTTGCTTTCTCAGTGGGGAGGCTTCAAGCCTGGTCAGGATCTCAGCTCTGCTCATCAGCTGCCTAGATAGAAACTTGGTGCTGTTGGAGAACACAGTGGGAGTGAGACTGGCCTTTCTGTCTGTGTGGGAGTGGAGTGAGGGCTGTCACTGCTGGCTTTCCATCACTTCCCAGGCGACCTGTATGATGCAGCAGAGGCAGTTATAATCCCCTGGGGGTGTAACTCCACTGGCCTGAGAACCACACCTCCATCCCCACAGTGACCGCTGCAAGCTCTGCCCAAGGCAAGTCTGAGCTCCACCTAACCTTGTCCCCACCTGATGGTCTTTCTCTATTGCCCTGGTAGCTGAAGACAAAACACATAATCTCTTGAAAGCTCTATGACCCGCCCACTGCCTGGGAAAACTGAATACAAATCCAGTGACCCTAGGGCACACTGGTATCCTCCCTATACTACCACAGCTGATGCTCTCTTGAAAGTGCCAACCTCTGGCTGGAGGCTAGCTAACACAAATCATTACAGCAACTCATAAAAGAACACTACCCCAAGAAGGGAGAAAGCACCAGCTAACTCCACCACCTGTAACACCCTGGCTCCTACCAGAGGTCTTAGCTGGTCATGTGACAACTTTACTGCCAGCACAATCGGCATCCAAGAAAACTAATACACTGAACAAAATGACAACCAAGGATCCTCATAGAGTTCACTTCACTACTCTGCTACCTCCACTGCAGCAGGTGCTGGTATCCATGACTGAGACACTTGAAGATGGGTCACGTCACTGAACTCCTTGTAGACACTCCCCATTACCAGCCCAGAGCCTGGTAGCTCCATTGGGAGGCTAGACTCAGAAGAGAAATAATAACCACTGCAGTCTGACTCTCAGGAAGCCCCATCCCTAGGGTAAGGGAGAGAGCACCACATCAAGGGAGCATCCTGTGAGAGAAAAGAATCTAAACAGCAGCCTTTAGCTCCAGGTCTTTCTTCTGACATAGTCTACCCAAATGAGAAGAAACCAGAAAAATAATTCTAATAATAAGATAAAACAAGGGTCATTAACATCCCTAAAAGATCACACTAGCTCACCAGCAATGGATCCAAACAAAGAAGAAATCTCTGAATTGCACAAAAAAGAATTCAGAAGGTTACTAAGCTACCCAAGGAGGTACCAGAGAAAGGTGAATACCAACTTAAAAATGATACAGGATATGGATGGGAAATCCTCCAGATGAATAGATAGCATAAATAAAAAACGATTACAACTTCTGCAGATGAAGGACACTCTTAGGGAAATGCAAAATACACTGGAAAGTTCTAACAATAGACTCAAACTATAGAAGAAATAACTTAAGAGCTCTAGGACAAGGTTTTCAAATTAACCCAATCTGACAAACAAAGAATTAAAAAATGAACAAAGCCTCTGAGAAATCTGAGATTATGTTAAATGACTAAACCTAAGAATAATTGGTGTTACTGAGAAAGAAGAAAACCTAAAAGTCTGGGAAAAGTTTTTGAAGAAATAATTGAGGAAAGCATTTCTGGCCTCTCTAGAGATCTAGACATCCGTATTCAAGAAGCTCACAGAATACCCAGCACGTACATTGCAAAAAGATTTTTGCCTAGGCATGTAGTCATTAGGTTATCTAAAGTCAAGACGAAGGAAACAATCTGAAGAGTTTTGAGGCAGCATCAAGTAATCTATAAAGGAAACTCTGTCGGATTAATAGCAGATTTCTCAGCAGAAATCCTACAAGCTAGAAGGAATTGAGGTTGTATCTTCAGCCTCCTTAAACAAAACAATTATCAGTCAAGAATTTTGTATCCAGCAAAACTAAGCTTTATAAATGAAGGATACAGTCTTTTTCAGACAAAGAAATGCTGAGAAAATTTGCCACTACCAAGCCAGCACTACCAGAACTACCTAAAGGAGCAGGAATTATGAAACAAAAACCTCAAAATACACCAAAACAGAACCTCTGTAAAGCATAAATCTCACAGGACCTACAAAAAATAACACAATGGAAAAAAAATCAAGGTGTTCAGGCAATAACTAGCATGATGAATAGAATAGCACTTTACATTTCAAAACTAATGGTAAATGTTAATGGCCTTAACATTCCACTTAAAAGGTACAGAATGGCAGAATGGATAAGAATTCGCCAACTAAGTATGTGGTGTGTTCAAGAGACTCACCTAACACCTAAGGACTCAAATAAACTTAAGGTATAGGGATAGAAAATAAATACTCCATGCAAATGAACACCAAAAGCGAGTAGGAGTAGCTATTCTTATATCAGACAAAACAGACTTTAAAACAACAACAGTTTAAAAAAGACCAAGAGAGACATTATATAACGATGAAAGGACTAGTGCAGGAAAATATCACAATCCTAAATATATATGCACCTAATACTAGAGCTCTTAAATTTTAAGACAGTTATTACTAGACCTAAGAAATGAGATACCTGGCAGCACAATAATAGTGGGGAACTTCAATACTCCACTGACAGCACTAAGTCATCAAGACAGAAAGTCGACAAAGAAAAAATGGACTTAAACCAAACCCTAGAGCAAATGGACTTAACAGATATTTACAGAACATTCTACCCAACAACTGTATAATACACATTCTATTAATCAGTACATGAAACATTCTCCAATACAGACCATTTGATAGGCTGTAAAACAAGACTCAATAAATTTAAGAAAATCAAAATTATATCAAGTACTCTGTAAGACCCAGTAGAATAAAATTGGAAATCAACTCCAAAAGGAACCCTCAAAACCATGCAAGTACATGGAAATTAACCTGCTCCTGAGTTATTACTGGGTCAACAATGAAATCGAGATGGAAATTAAAAAAATTTCTGAACTATAATAGTGACACAACCTATCAAAACCTCTGGGATTCAGCAGAAGTGGTGCTAAGAGGAAAATTCATAGCATTAAATGCCTACATCAAAAGTCTCAGAAAGCACAAATTGACAATCTAAGGTCACACTTCAAGGAACTAGAGAAATGAGAACAAACCAAATCCAGCAGAAGAGAAGAAATAATCAAGAACAATGCAGAACTAAATGAAATTGAAACCAAAAAATTTACAAAAGATAAATGAAACAAAAAAATGTTCTTTGAAAAGATAAAACTGATAGACCATTAGCAAGATTAACCAAGATAAGAAGAGAGAAGATCCAAATAAACTCAGTTAGAAATTAAGTGGGAGCTAATACAACTGACACCACAGAAACATGAAAGATTTTTCAAGGCTACTATGAACAATTTTATATGCACAAGCTAGAAAACCTAGAAGAAATGGATAAATTCCTGGAAGTATACAACCCTCCTAAATTAAACCAGGAAGGAATAGAAGCTCTGAACAAGTAACAAGAAGTGAGATTGAAATGATAATTTAAAATTTGCCCCCCAAAAAGCCCAATAACAGATGGATTTGCAGCTGAATTCTGTCAGACATTCAAAGAAGAATTGATACCAATCTTGTTGACACTATTCCAAAAGATAGAGAAAGAGAGAATCCTCCCTAACTCATTCTGTTAAGCCAGTATCACCCTAATACCAAAACCAGGAAATGGCATAACAAAAAAGGAAAACTACGGACCAATATCCCTGATGAACATAGATGCAAAAATCCTTAATGAAATACTAGCTAACTGAATCCAACAGCAAATCAAGAAGATAATCCACCGTGATCAAGTGGGTTTCAAACCAGGGATGCAGAGATGGTTTAACATTGTGAGTCAGTAAATATGATACACTACATAAACAGAATTAAAAGCAAACATCCTATGATAATCTCAATGGATGCAGAAAAACCATTTGACGAAATCCAGCGTCCCTTTATGATTAAAACCCTCAGCAAAACCAGCATAGAAGAAGCATACCTTAAGGTAATAAAACCTGTCTAAGTCAAGCTCACAGCCAACATTATAGTGAATGGGGAAAAGTTGAAAGCATAAAGCATTCCCCCTGAAAATTGGAATAAAACAAGGAGGGCCACTTTCACCACTTCTGCTCAATGTAGTACAGGAAGTCCTAGCTAGAGCAATCAGAGAAAAGATGGAAATAAAGGGCATCCAAATCAATAAAGAAGAAGTCAAACTTTTGCCGTTCACTGACAATTTGATTGTTTACCTAGAAAACCATGAAGATTAATCCAAAAAGCTACTAAAACTGATAAATAAATTTAGTAAAATTTCAGGGTACAAAATCAACGTAGACAAAGTGGTAGCACTGCTACACACCAACAGTGATCAAACTGAAAATCAAATCAATAACTCAACCCCTTTTATAATAGCTGCTGAGCCACCATGCCTAGCCAAGCTGCAAAAAATGAAATACTTAGGAATATACCTAATCAAGGAGGTGAAAGATCTCTACAAGGAAAACTACAAAACACTGCTGAAAGAAATCATAGATGACACAAACAAATGGAAACGTATCCCATGCTTATGAATGGGTAGAATCAATATTGTGAAAATGACCATACTGACAAAAGCAGTCTGCAAATTCAATGCAATTCCCATCAAAATACCATCATCATTCTTCACAGAACTAGAAAAACCATCGTGAAATTCATATGGAACAAAAAAAGAGCCCACTTAGCCAAACCCAGACTGAGCAAAAACAAAAAACAAAAACAAATCTGGAGGCGTCACATTTCTTGACCTATAACTATACTCTAAGGCCATTATCTGCAAAACAGCCTGGTACTGGCATAAAACTAAGCACATAGATCAAGGTAACAAAATACAAAACCTAGAAGTAAAGCCAAATACTTAAAGCCAACTGATCTTCGACAACACAAACAAAAACAAAGTGGGGGAAGTACACCCTACTCAACAAGTGTTGCTGGGATAATTGGCAAGACACATGTAGGAGAATGAAACTGGATCCTCCTCTCTCACCTTATACATAAATCAACTCAAGATGGATCAAAGACTTAAATTTAAGGCCTGAAATCATAAAAATTCTAGAAGATAACACCAGGAAAACTCTTCTAGATATTGGCTTTGGCAAAGATTTCATGACCAAGAACTCAAAAGCAAATGCAACAAAAACAAAGATACATAGACAGGACTTTAAAAGCTTCAGCACAGCAAAAGAAATAATCAGCAGAGCAAACAGACAACTCACAGAGTGGGAGAAAATCTTTGCAAATTATGCATCTGACAAAGGTCTAATATCCAGACTCTACAAGGAACTCAAATCAGCAAGAAGCAAACAATTCCATCAAAAAGTGGGCTAAGGACATGAATACACCATTCTCAAAAGAAGATACACAAATTGCCAACAAACATATGAAAAAATGCTCAACATCACTAATTATCAGGGAAATGCACATCAAAACCACAATGCAATAACACCTGACTCCTGCAAGAAAGGCCATAATCAAAAAATAAACATGACGTAGGCATGGATGCATTTATACTGTTGGTGTAAATGTAAACTAGTGCAACCACTATTGAAAACAGTGTGGAGATTCCTTAAAGAACCAGTAGATCTACCATTTGATCCAGGTGTCCTACTCCTGTGTATCTACCCAGAGGAAAAGAAGTCATTATATGAGAAAGACACTCGCACATGTATGTTTATAGCCATACAATTCACAATTGCAAAAATACAGAACCAGCGCAAATGCCCATCAATCAACGAGTGAATAAACAAAATTTGGTGTATATATACCATGAAATACGACTCAGGGAATGAAATAACGGCATTCACAGCAACCTGGATAGAACTGGAGACCATTATTCTAAGTGAGGTAATTCAGGAATGGAAAACCAAAAGTCATATGTTCTCACTTAAAAGTGCAAGCTAAGCTATGAGGACTTAAAGGCATAAGAAGGATACAGTGGACTTCGGGGATTCGAAGGGAAGGGTGGGAGCGAAGTGAAGGATAAAAGACTACACATTGGGTACAGTGTGTACTGTTTGGGTGATTGGTGCACCAAAATCTCAGCAATCACTATGAAAAAACTTAATCATATAACCAAACACCACCTGTTTCCTAAAAACCTATTGAAATACAAGAAAAAAAAATAAAAATATTTGCTTATAAATAAAAAGGCCAAATTACTTTTTAAATGGAGCATTGACCCTTTTGCTGTCCCAGTTATTAGCAGGAATGACTTATGAGATCCCTTTATGGAAAATAAAGACAGTCGTTTTGCATATCTGAATCATAGTATATAAGCTCTGATATATAGTTTACAACACTATGTTTCGTGGCACACGGTTAACTCAGTATCCTGGAATACTTTCTCCCATTTCTTCCTAAAGGATTCCTTTTAAATAGCTAAGATTATGTGATTTTGCATTCTGGTTCTCAATTTTGCTGCTATCATATTTTGACATATTTTTCTTGAACATAACTTGTAATATCTATGTAATAATATTCCAGCATATCGAGATGAAATATTTTAGTTAACTTTTCTTTCATTGTTGGTCATTTAGGAATCTCCTTTCTCCCTATTTTTTTGCTACCACAAATAACATTGAAAAATAATGAACACACTTCATGAATTTTCAGTCATTGTCTTACAGAATTCGTGCTATTCTTAATGGATTTTAGAACCTGAATCACTAAGGTTAGCACCATGATCTCATTTGGAATGCATTAAATAAGTCCAGTCAGTGTGAGAGGCCAGGGCAGTGAATGAAAAGTGATGAAGTTCAGATGTAAGTTCTAAGTTGGACTTGGCTTTGAAAGTTGGAAAATACTTCTTATAATCAGTAGGAAAAATAATGTCAGCAAGTTAATATTCTTCCCATCCATGGGTGGGAGTAAAGCACACGTAATGATTTGGAAACTGGGCTCTGGGGTTAGCATGCCCAAGTTCAACTCCTGCCCCCACTACTAATTAGCTGTGTAACCTTGCCAAGGTACCCTCAACTTTGTCCTTGTAAAAAGAGGATAATGATAGTGTGTACCTCACAGTCTTGATTTTAGAATTATACCGCAGTGGCTTTCTCCCCAATTCTTTCAGTCCATTGCAGGTTGGAAGGAGGATCTTTGTTATCTTTCTCTTAACCTCAGAGCCCAGGTCGAGGGAACAGTCATTTTGAGCATTAGCAGGTATCATGGCAATGGGAAGAGAACCCTCGAGGGTCTTGAACTGACAATTAAACGTTCTGGCGTTTGGGAGGCCGAGGCGGGAGGATCACAAGGTCAGCAGTTCAAGACCAGCTGGGACAGTAAGGTGAAACGAAGTCTCTACTAAAAACACAAAAAACAAATTAGCCAAGTGTGATGGTGCGTGCCTGTAATTCCAGCTACTCGGGAGGCCGAGGCAGGAGACTTGCTTGGAGGGAGGCAGAGGTCGCAGTGAGCCGAGATTACGCCACTGCCCTCCAGCCTGGGCGACAGAGCGAGACTCCATCTAAAAAGACAATGCTCTGGCTTAGGAGGGACACAGGGGCACTTCCTCTCACAACTGTTGGCCAGAGCTAGTCACAACACAAGGGATCAGAAATTACCGTCCTAGCCCTAGCATTGCCAGGGAGGAGGGAAGCGTTGGGACATTTGGCAAACATTAGTCAACACCGTAATTCCAAGCCATTCCTCAATTACAGTTACCAAATTCAGAAAGGGTTTGATTTCCATTTGACAAATTTTGTCAAGGTTGACAATACCACCAAGTAAGTGACGTTTGTTAAGTGCTCACTTAACCTAGTCCCTGGACTTTATTTTCCTTACTTAATTAAATCTTCTCAGCAACCCTAGGAAGAAAGTAGTATTATAATTCCTGTTTCCCAAGTGAGCAAACTGGGAAATAAAGCTCCAGTAAATAAGTTGGCCATAGACTCAGGGGGCCACAGAGCCCGGACTTGAACTTCGGAGCTGGCTTGGAACCACTGCTCCCACACAACCCGCCACAGTGAGTTTTCAAAGCCTTAGCTTCGGCGACCTTTTTGTCTAACAGAACCAGAGATGAAGCCCTCCGTCCGCCTCTCCTCACGGTTTGCAGCCACTAGACCGCTCTCCAGCACAGAGTTTAGCAACATGTACTCCCACGGTAAATGTTCAAAGCACCTCTGTGTTCTAGTCAGGAGATAAAACAGCTGTTCCCTCCGAATGGCTGATACTGAAATGTAAATGACCAAGGACATTTAAAAAAAGAGAAAGAAAAAAATGAAAATAGATTTACGTTCTTGCCTTTTAAAATTTTTATCATTTCCCATCCAAGCTTCCTGTTTTTGTTTAATCTTGCCATTCCTTTTCTTCTTTCTTGCATGCTCTTTTTCTTAGGGATATGCAAACTTTATTAGTCAGCTCCTCTTTCAAGCTCTGTATGATTTTGTGTTTGAGAATTGGGAATCAGGTACTTTTACTGTTAGCCCCAGGGTGGATCTGAGCAGGAGGAAGCTTTATGAATAATCAGGGTTGACATCTCCAGCGTTGTTCCTTCATTATAAATATTGTTAAAGGAGCTGCGGCCACCATGGGCTCCCACTGAACAGGGTGTGTAGAGAGGCAGGAGCAGCCTTTGATTTTAGCTCTTTCCTAGATAGCTCTACGCTGATGACCCTGGTGTTGACAGGTCTCTTAGATTTGGCTGCCTTTTTTTCAGAAAGTTTCTCTTCTATTAGCATAACTGTTTGGTCTGCAGGAAGCTGAGTTCGGCTTTCCAACTCCAAAGGCTAAGATCCATAGTTAATATTAGTGCTTGTGTGTTGCCTTAGTCTGAATTGCTAATGAATGCTGAGCTGCTTTGTGACTGTAACCATTTTAGTTCCATTTGAATTCGTTATAGCATCGTGATGTTTCTCAAGGGGAAAAAAATGGTAGTACCCTTCTTCCCAGCTCTTGAGAGCACCCAGTCGCCACATGTCTGAGAAGACACCAGTATTCCCTGTGTCATCTAAGGACACAGCAGACCCCACCTGTATCCCACTAATCCCTGGTCATATTATTAGCAAACTGTCATCTTCAGATTATTTACTCTATCTTGACACTAGTTCCTTTTTCAAAATGCAGGATACATGCAAACTTGAATTTGTATCACTTGAGCAAAATGTTGCACATTTCCTCTGTCTTCCATCTTCCAGCTCCATTATCTTCTATCCGTTCCCAGTAGATTTTCAGAACAGCGTTATAAAACCTTCTACATGTGAAGACATTTGATGGACCTCATCTCACTTAAATGTCTCAATAGCCCTGTGAAGAAAGTGATACTGCTATTTTGATTTTCTTGAAAGATAGAAAAATTGGCCAGGCGTGGTGGCTCACGCCTGTAATCCCAGCACTATGGGAAGCCAAGGTGGGTGGATCGCAAGGTCAGGAGTTCGAGACCAGCCTGGCCAATATGGCGAAACCCTGTTTTTACTGAAAATATAAAAAACAGCCGGGCATGGTGGCGCACACCTATAGTTCCAGCTACTCAGGAGGCTGAGGCAGAAGAATCGCTTGAACCAAGGAGGTGGAGGTTGCAGTGAGATACAAAAATCTAGACTCAAGAAGTGAAGGAACTTCAGGGTTAGAATCTGGGCTAAAATACTGGGCTTCTAATTCAAGTCATTTACTCTCCCACCTAGTTGATGTTTATTAGCAATATTTGCCATTTTTATTCCACCAACATTATTGAGCGTTTATTTTGTGTCATTCATTGAGATTACCAAGATAACTAAAGCAGAGTTGTAAGGAGCTCAGATTCTGGTGGAGAAGAAAGCCCTGCTTTCAATGCAGCCCTGATGTGGTGGTGGTAATAAGTATTTAATGCAAGAGTTGAAACAGGAAACTGTGGTGGCTTGGAGAAGAGACATTTAACTTGCTCTCATGGGGTCAGGGAAGGCTTCTGGGAAGAAGTGACATGAGGGAATGATCCTTGAGTTAGCTATGATGAAAAAGTGGGGCTCTATGGTGGCTCATGCCTGTAATCCTAGCACTTTGGGAGGCTGAGGCAAAAGAATTGCCTGAGTCCAACAGTTAGAGACTAGCATGGGCAACATACTGATACCTCATGTTTGTAGGAAGTTTGAATGGAAATATATAGTTGGCATTTGGCTAGAGTGGGCTGGGGTGATTGTGGTGTGGAGTTCAGGAGAGAAACCTGAATTGAAATCATCAGCGTCCAGGAGAGTGAAAGCAGCACGTAAAGTGATAGAAGAGATGAGGGCCAAAACTGGGATGGTGGCTCACGGCTCACGCCTGTAATCCCAGCACTTTGGGAGGCTGTGGTGAGTGGATTGCTTGAGTCTAGGAGTTCAAGACCAACCTGGACAACATGGTGAAACCCCGTCTTTACTTAAAATGCGAAGATGAGCCGGGTGTGGTGGCGTATGCCTGTAATACCAGCTACTCAGGAGGCCGAGGCACGAGGATCTCTTTGAACCTGGGAGGCAGAGTTGTAGTGAACTGAGATCACATCATTATATCCAGTCTGGGCGACAGAGCGAGACTCTGTCTCAGCAACCAACCAACCTAAAAAAGACTGGCCAAAGAGGCAGGAGAAGAGTAAGGGGACTCTGGTTTCCTGAAGCCCTAGAGAAGAGAACATTTCAAGGAGAGAGAGCACAATGTGGTCTACTGTTGCTATTAAGCATGTAAGTTTCAGTGATACATGTCTGTTGGATTTAGCATGAAGGAAGTGATATCAGCCTTGTTGGGGTATGGTCAGACTCTCAACTGTAGGGGTCATGAAATGAATGCAAGGGTAAGAGTTAGAGACCCCCTTTTAGGAGCTGGCCTTTAAAAAATAATAGCTGACTTTTTCTGAAGAAGAGGATGGATGTCGGGAAGTAGTTGGATGGGGAATTGGGATTGAGGGAGGAGACTTTTAAGGTAGAAGAGGCCATGAGGATGCTAATTGGGTGTGTCCACTAAACAGAGAGCTGCATTCAGCTGAGCAAATCTTCAAGGCAAGGCAGGAGTGGTATAGTCCAGGGTGGAGATGGGAGGATCAGCCCAAGGGAAAGGATGAATACTCTTATCTTTTGGCTGGAAGGGAAGACTGAAGGGCTCAAGAACAGAATGGGAATCAAGATGATGATGATTCCAGGATGATTTGCTGTGTGCTAAGTAGGTGCCACGCATGGCTATTCACATACATAGACAAAATGTTGTAATCATCATACTGCAGATGAGGAAAGGGAGGCTCAAAGATGCCAAGTAAGTTACCCAAAGCCACGGCTGTCAGTGGCAGAGCTGGGATTCGAACACAGAAAGCCATGCTGCAGCACCTGCTCTCTCACCCACACCCTCTGCTACTTCAGGGAGACAAGGCTAGTGACTCAGGTAAGAGCCAGAAAGCTTCAGGACGCTGGGTCAAGAAGTCTGACTCAGGGCTCCTTTCTTGCCCTTTCTGATCCCCTGCCCCAGGCGGGCTGTCTCTTTCTACATTATTAAAGTTAATATACTTTGGTCCTTGGAGGTCAAATGGTGTGTGTGTTGAGAGCATGTGACTATCTGACACCCCTTTTCCATTGTCTGTACTATTAATTGTCTCTGTGAGTTACTCTGTGTAGTAGTCAAAGTTTTTCAAACAAGAATTTTCAGATTTTAGGGGAGCTGTGCCCTTTCTCCAGGAATTTAAATTTCTTGTTTGTTTTGATTTTAAGAAAATCTTAGAACATGTTAATATTTGTAACTGTGTTGGCACAAAGAACTCAACTATGTTTATTGATTTGGGCTCCTAAGAAAAGCTTAGAGCCTTAAGAAGTAAACAGGAAATCCATACCAAGTAAAGGGCAAATAACCTCACTTAGCAAATATTTAGTACTAAGTGCCAGGGGAGAAAACAGTACAGGAAGATTCTAGAATATCAGTTATACTTTCAGGGTACTTAAATTCTATTTGAGGAAATTAGACTAATAAAACCATTTAGCACTTGAAGGGCTTAGGTGGGTGGGCTTTTGTTAGAGCTCTGTGCCAAAACTTAGAAATAAGATGTGGCTTAGGCTTGGAGTCCATTGGTCCATCCTGTTCCACTGAAAACGCTTTATCTTGCCACCGAATTGAATATTGAAAACAATATATTCAGTTGAGCCTGTGGGAAAAGAGAGGAAGGCAACTGAGTCTATAGTCTCAGCTATATTCCTGTTTTGGAAGAGGTGAAGAAAAGGCCATAGCTGAGACCCAGACCATGGAGGGAAGAGAGCATCAATGGGGCCTCTAACAACAGCTTCCCTGTCCTGTCCTGCTGGTGGCCTTACGACTGTCTTTCAATCAGACCAGAGCTGCAACTCCTTCTTTTTTGGAGGAAGCCGGGCTGGTAGGTTGGGCAGAGGAAGATCTTGTGAGAGGAAATGGGGCTATAGAGTCCCCAACCCCCACACATTTGATGAGACACCCATATGTATGTGTTGTTAGAGGAACCAGGGCATGTTAGAGTGAGCATGAGCGTGAGAATTTTCGTAGTGCAGCCTGTATTGCTCAGCTTTTTAAGAACAGAAGTCAGTTTATTTCCCCAGGGGGAATTAGGCTAAGAAATCAGTTCACACGCGCAAATCCCACAAGGGACCAGTGCATAAGCTGGAGTGTTGATGTATTTATTAATTGGCAATGGGTGAATGTGACTGGTGTCGGTTCTCACAGCAGACACACTCTCCTTTATGTTTGTAAGCTCAGGAGATGATGTTGCAGGTTCGAAGGTTCCCGGTGAGTCCCACATTTCAGTGGAGGAGTTGAATATTCTTTAGTGACAACTTGATGAATCACCCTTCTTTAGTGTCTGTGTTAGGAGTCAGCATTGATTATCTTGCGTAACAGTCTTGTGGACAATCAAATTACTGTAAACTCCTCTTTTTTAGACTTTCGTGCAGATTACCAGAAGTGTCATTAGGTTTATTTAAGGCAATTCATTGTGGTTAGTTTATAGGTCATCTAGCAAGAGTTCTTGTTTAGATTGACCCATTGCAGAAAACATTTTAGGGCGGTACCTTAGTCTTACGTCACAAGTCATCTCTAACTGTGGGTAGCATTCTAGGATGATTTCCATCGATGGCCAGTGCAAGAATTCTGTGTTGACTTTTCTTATTTCACTTTCTTAGCACTTTATCTTCTTTTCTTGTCTGATAAATCTGGGTATGCCCTGTATTTCAAGCTTAGCTGCTCAATGTTCTGAGCATAGTTTACAGTGGAATAGAAGAAAGTCAATAAATTAACATTACAAATTATGGCAAGAGAAATTCTAAGCTATCTGGTGAGGTCAGAGAACCCCTATTTTATATCTCAGGAAGTTGAGTTCAGGGAGTATCAGGAAGCCTGCCCAAGAAGCCATGGCTGGAAGTGGAGGACCTCAGAGTCCAGCCTAGGTTTGCATTCAATGGGAGCACTTTGGGAATGAAAAATTCCTTTCTTCCAGTTGAAGGGTTTCATACATGAGGTGAAGCTTTATCTGAACCCTGAAGGGCAGGTAGAAATGGGAAGAGAAGAAAGTTTTGATTTAATGAACAACTCTGCATTTCCTTCGCTAACCCACCTCTTGGTTTTTGCATTCAGTTCTGGCTACTACACTTTTCAAAGAATACAGACAAACTCGGGAATATTTAAAGCAGTGGTTCTCAGCCTTTAATCCAACACCCTGTGATTGATTACATTTCTGGAGCAATGTATTCATCTGGGAATTTTATGCCATAACTTTTCAGACTATGGCATAAAATAAGGCAGGAAGTAAGTTATCCTTAATTCTAGGTGCAGTTGCTGTAGTAATTTACCCTTTGCCCATCAAAAGAATGATTGTGTTACCAAATCATGGATAAAATACACAGATAGGAGATGAGAAACCCAGATGGTGATAAAACCAAAATCATGTTGTTAAATTTAATTGGCTAAGGTTTTTCTTTTTTAACAGAGTTTAACTGAGCAAAGAACGATTTGTGAATCAGGTAGCCTCCTGAGCCAGAGCACAGGAAAAGAAAGGCTGGGCGTGGTGGCTCATGCCGGTAATCTGAACACTTTGGGAGGCCGAGGTGGGTGGATTGCCTGAGCTAAGGAGTATGAGACCAGCCTGGGCAATATGGTAAAATCCTGTCTCTACTAAAATACAAAAACTTAGCCAGGCCTGGTAGCATACACCTGTAGTCCCAGCTACTCATGGAGGCTGAGGCAGGAGAATCGCTTGAGCTGGGAGGTAGAGATTGCAGTGAGATGAGATCATACCACTCCACTATAGCCTGGACAATAGATGAAACTGTTCAAAAAAAAAAGGAAAGTGATATACGGAAAACGGAAGTGAGGATTGGTGACAGCTCGGAATTTGCTTTTTTCAACAGTTGGCCTCCCTGATTGGCTGAAAGTTGGTGATTGCACGAGAATAGGTTACAGCTATTTACACCTCCATTTGGGTTAGTTCACTATGTACAGAGTCACCTTTACTGTTTAATGAGAAATGACTCAAGGCATATTTAGAAGAGAGTGTCCAGGACATGAGAGGGGAGTTTGAATATTTGGAGAACCATTGTATGAAGGCATTAGGTACTTTTGAAAGATTTGTTTCCAAGGGATATAGCCAAGATCGTGGATTAAAGCTACGTGGCAAAAACACTGACTAGAATAAGGCCTACATACTAAGGTGATGTGAGAAGATGAAATAAACTCTCTCAGAAGGTATGAGCTCTCCTCTGGGGAGCTGAGGCTGTTTGAGTAAGTCAAAACTCATTTCAGGCCAGGCCAGGCACAGTGGCTCATGCCTGTAATCCCAGCCCTTTGGGAGGCCGAGGCTGGAGGATCACTTGAGGTCAGGAGTTTGAGACCAGCCTGGCCAACCCGGAGAAACCCCGTCTCTACTAAAAATACAAAAATAAGGCGGGCATGATGATGTGTGCCTGTAATTTCAGCTACTCAGAGGTCTGCGGTGGGAGAATCGCTTGAGCCCAGGAGGTGGAGGTTCCAGTGAGCCGAGATCATGCCACTGCGCTCCAGCCCGGACTACAGAGTGAGACTCTGTCTCAACCAAAACCAAAACAAAACAATTCAAACAAAAAAACCCCTCTTATTTCAACTCTGAATTTCTTTTCTTTTTTTAGTGTTTGATTTTTCTGGGTACATAGCAGGCATATATATTTAGGGGTTACGTGAGATGTTCTGTAGTGTATAATTATCACATCATGGAAGATGGAGTGTCCATCCTCTCAAGCATTTATTCTTTGTGTTACAAACAATCCAGCTATATTCTTTCAGTTATCTTAAAATGTGTAATTGAGTTGTTATTGACTGTAGTCACCCTTTTGTGCTATCAAACGCTAGGCCTTATTCGTTGTATTTTTCTGTACCGATTATAGCTCTGAATTTCTAAAATTAATAATAATTTTTATAACTGTTGACTTCCCAGTATGTCTGAAACACCAGATTAATAGCCAACAAATAAAACTGTAAAATCTTGGGCCTGTGGAAATCCAGTTGTGCATTTTATCAGCAAAACTCCAAAGCTGAGGCAGTCCTGGCTTCTAAAGAGATTACAAAGTTGACTGTAGATTACTGATTGTGTTTGAAAAAGTATCCTTGAAAAAGAAAGTTTTTCAGGAGCCACTGCATTAGAATAAAGGAGTCCTTGACAATAAAAGGGACTTAAGAATAAAGGAGTCCTTGGTATTTGTCAAGAGTTTATTTTTAACCCCAATACCAAGCTTATGATAAATGATTATTAAAGTGAGTTTGTCATCTACTTGCTGTCTAAAAGCTCTAGTATATAAAAGCCATGGAAATGTGTAAGATTTACCTCCAGAAAGAGAAGAGGGAAGAAAAGGACCAAGCTGGCCAAGGTTTTCACGCGCTCTCGCTCTCTCTCTCTCTGTGGCCTTCTCTGCTTATGTGTAACTGCGCATTTATTTTAAAACTGTGTTTGTTTTAAGTGGTCTCTGGCTTTCAAATGTTTGTAGAATACAAAATATTCTTAACCTCAGATGTTATTTAATCGGCACAACAGTACATACATTTTTGCCACAGCAAAGTAGTTTTTGGTTAAATATTAGGGTTAAAAGAGGAGCTGTGGGGAAGGTCCCTGGGTTTTGGTGGCTGTTGGCTGACGATCACTGAGAAAATTGCTTAGCAGCATACATAATCGTATTAGAAAAGAAAGAATTTAAACAGTGATTTTCATTCCTAACACTACTTCAGTCTTTCATCTCTGTATTCCAAGCACTAAATAGAGTCTCTAGAACACAGTATACATTTAGCAAATGTTTTGGGATGAATTGGACGGAGTTTTGCTCTTGCTGCCCAAGCTGGAGTGCAATGGCTCAATCTCAGCTGACTGCAACCTCCGCCTCCCAGGTTCAAGCAATTCTTCTGCCTCACCCTCCTCAATAGCTGGGATTATAGGTGCCCGCCACTGTGCCCAGCTAATTTTTTTGTATTTTTAGTAGAAATGAGGTTTCATCATGTTAGCCAGGATGGTCTCGAACTCCTGACCTCAGGTGATCCGCCTGCCTAGGCCTCCCAAAGTGCTGGGATTATAGGTGTGAGCCATTGCGCATGGCCAGGATGAATGACTTTCAGGAAAAAGCAAAAGAAAACTACTGTTAAACTTCAGTTACTTCTCTTCCTGAGATCATGTCTATGTGACTGATTGAAAAGTGAATATTCCAGTCATCATCATTTGTTAAATACTTAGGCCGCCAAATCATCTATTTGACCAATGTTTACTCCCTTTGAGTTGACTGACTGCTTTGGCTCAGGGTTGACACATCACGAGTCATAAGTTTCAGTTCTTGTCAGCCGATGGTTGCATTTGTACGTATAACCAGTTTGACTTACGTTGATCATATCAGGCACAAATATAAATCATGACAGTCCAATAATTGGTACTTGGACCTTTTCTGACTGGAATGATTTCTTAGCCATTCTGTTGGTTAGTGACACTGAATACTCACTGATGGAACAGCACTGGCCAACTGATGGGAGAAGTTTCCTTCCTGAAAAGATCTTAAAATAGCATGTAATTTAGAATTAGCCAGTGAATGTGAGTTCACCTAATTGTGAATGATGGAGAGTGATTCTCCACTGGTAAAATTTGGGCAAAGCAGGACGTAAACATACGTATTTTTTATTTTATTATACTTTAAGTTCTGGGGTACATATGCAGAACGTGCAAGTTTGTTACATAGGTATACACATGCCATGGTGGTTTGTTGTACCCATCAACCCGTCATCTACATGAGGTATTTCTCCTAATGCTGTCCTTCCCCTACCCCCCACCCCAAGCAGGTCCCGGTGTGTGATGTTCCCCTCCCTGTGTCCATGTGTTCTCACTGGGCATAAACATATTTTTTAGGTTTCTGGTTGTGGTGGACAGACTTTAAGGTGGTCTCCATGACCCCTGCCTCTTCGTGTTTATGCTTTTTAATATTCACTCTCCTTGGGTGTGGGCAGGACCTCTGACTTATGTCTACGTCACAGTATGGAGAAGGTGATGGAATATTATTCTTGTGATTATATTTCATTTTAGAAGACTCTGTCTTGCTAGCAGAATTGCTTTACAGTTTTTGTCTCCTTCCTGGCTTTGAGCCCCTATACCTGCAAGAACATGAATTTTGTCAACACCTCAGTGAGACTGAAAGTGAATCTTTCCCCGGATGAGCTTTCAGATGAGAAGTCAGTCCTGCCTGACCTTGACTGTGGCCTTGCACAGGACCCAGCCAAAGCTGTGCCTGGATTCCTAACTCACAGAAACCATGAGATAATAAGTATGTGTTGTTTTAAGATGCTAAATTTTTCATAGCTTGTTACACTGCATTAAAAAAGCATACACTGGTATTCTTAAATAAACATTTGAGTATGGTGTTGGTGTTCAGGTTATCCACCCAGGAATCTGGATGGAAGATGGCTTAGTCTTCTAACTTCCCTGGATTTGCACACATACACAATTGAATGCTGGCTTTTCCAAAGCAAGGAAGAAGAAGAAGAAAGAAAAGAAGTGGGCCCTGTGTTGCTAGTGTTAAGTCTAATAATGTGCATGTTTGAATTACTGACCAGGCTATTTGTGTTTAAAGGAAATAAAAATATGATTGAATTTCCACAATTGGTTAAATCTTCTGGTCAGTGTGGTGAATATTATTATCTACTTACCATTCTTTCTTTCCTCCCTGCCCTTGCCTGTCTTCTCTGTGAGTGGAATATACTTCCCTGCCCTACTCATTTTGGGTGTGTCCGTATAACTTGCTTTGACCAATGGAATGTGGTAAAGTGATGGGTGATCAGTTGTAGCATGAGGCTTAAGAGGTTTGGTAAATGTCTGCCAGCAATTTTGTGCACCTGTTCTACACCATGAGAAAAGCACACTGAGGTAGCCACAGCTTCTCAGCTAGATTCCTGAATGAAAAATGCATGGAACACACCCGAATTTGACCTGCTTGAAGCCAAACTGTCCCAGCCAGGCTGCAGACCTGTGAATGTGAAGTAAATGTTATAAGTGTCTGAGATATGGAAATTGTTATGTAGACTTAGTGCACCAAGAGCTAACTAATATAAAATCCCAGATCATTCAAAATCGTTGAACTCTTTGATTTAAGTGAGGCCGGCAAAGATTTTAGATTTTATCCCTTACCACAGAAGTGTAAGTAAATGAATTTATTCTTCCCTCCTGCAGCAGTGTATTTGGTCTTTATGTAGAAAGCGCCCTCTAGAGGAAGTTTTCCAATCCTTTTGTTGAATACTGGTGTTATTGAGTATATTTACAGGTGTTTTGTGAAATGAGGATTTTATATTCATGTCTATGAAAAGTAGACTGACATATGCATTAGTTCTAAGAATTCCTGCATTGAAAGAAAGGACTTCTGCTGAATGTAATTAAACTCAGTATTTTTTTCCGATCTTGTTTGACCATTGATATGATTAGGCTTTGTGTCCCCACCCAAATCTTATCTTGAGTTGTAATCCCCATAACCCCCATAATCCCCATGTGTCAAGGGAGAGACCAGGTGGAGGTAATTGAATCTTGGGGACAGTTTCCCCATGCTGTTCTTGTGACAGTGAGTTCTCACAAGATCTGATGGTTTTATAAGGAGCTCTTCCCCATTCACTTGGCAATTCTCCTTACTTGCTGCCTTGTAAAGAAGGTGCCTGGCTTTCCCTTTGCCTCCCATCATGATTGTAAGTCTTCTGAGGTCCCCCTAGCCCTGCTGAAGTTTGAGTCAATTAAACCTCTCCTTTATAAATTACTCAATCTTGGGAAGTTGTTTTTTTTTGTTTTGTTTTTTGTTGTTGTTAAGATGGAGTTTTGCTCTTATTGCCCAGGCTGGAGTGCAATGTTGTGTTCTTGGCTCACCGCAACCTCTGCCTCCCAGGTTCAAGCAGTTTTCCTGCCCTAGCCTCTGGATTAACTGGGATTACAGGCATGTGCTGCCCTGCCTGGCTAATTTTTTTTTTTTTTTTTTTTTTGTATTTTTAGTAGAGACCGGGTTTCTCCATGTTGGTCTGGGTGGTCTTGAACTCTCGACCTCAGGTGATCTGCCTGCCTCGGCCTTCCAAAGTGCTGGGATTACAGGTGTCAGCCACCATGCCTGGCCTGGGTAGTTCTTTATAGCAGTATGAAACGGACTACTACAACCATAGATTCCATTCCTTTTTCCTGCAGAACACTAATTCATACCTTGTTCCTCTGAAGCAAGTTGATAGTGCTTTTCAGAGGTTTTGTACTCACCTAACTGGCCTTTCCACATTACTAACAGATGCTGTGTAGTATAAGTTTGGATTGGTGCCCTCAAAATCTAAGGCTATCAAGCAGATACTGCAGAAGTCACAGATTAGTATATCTCTCTAAGAAGTATTAGAAAACCTGGGTAAGCAAGATGCCCAGATTAAAGTAGTTAATAAAGAAAGGCCTTGTCAATTCAAAGGCATGGAATCCTCTACTGGATTTGAGAGTAATTTTCTGGAGAGTCAGGCAAGGAAGTCAAAATTTGGAGTAATCAGTCACACTGGTTCATATTGTAAACTGATTATTTGCATTCTATGAACAGTTGATTCAACTCTAACACAAAATGACTCAATTTTTGTCCAAATTAACTTAAAACTAGTGATCTGGAGGTATTACATGTTTTTAACTCCAGGGAATCACTCACTAGAATTTCATACATATTACATGCTTAGATGCATAGAGTTGCTGGTATTTCCCGTTATCACTCAATGTGCTGGGGGATAAGTATCCTTCTGATTTATAGCTTGAGATGGGGATGTGAACTGCTTGTACTGAAAATACATTAAAAATGAACAAATATTACAATATGAAAAAGTTTAAAAATATTTCCAAATATATTAAACCCCCAATTTGGTAATGGGAAGGGATTTCTCAAAGTCCCTTAGGGCTTTATCTCCTGACTACAGTTGATAATTCTTGAGAATCTAACAGCTGCCCCTTGGAGATACTCTGCTGTCTTTAACAGCAGTTCTGGTTATGTCATGTCAGTTATTTGGGAACTGGGTCTGTGTTTTCAGATGAGAATGAAAAAGCATTTCTAGGGTAGGTGGCAGTGGCTGGGGAAGACGTGAAGATGGCCACTTTAAAAAATGGCTTCAGTGGAGGAATGAGATTAGCATATTAATTAAGGTCTTCACATCCAGTAATGATCTCATTTGCTTATATAAACAGATGACAACAATATTGGGAGAAATACTGTAAAACCCCAGTCTTTTGATGTGTAAGTGAATTTTGGTTCCATATAGAAATAGCTATTGTAGAGCTCAGGAAGCTGAAGTCAAATGTGTTTCCAGTCTCTGTGCCTGTTTTCATAAGCTGGTTCCTCCTTGTTTGCTCACTTTTTCTCATCTATAAAACAGGGAACTGTGACGGAGGGCAGGGAGGGGTTCTGGTTGGGGGGAACTGGTTATAATGTTTCTCGATAAACCTTTGTAAAGCAATGTGCTGTTGCGAGTAATGGGCTCCATTCATTATTAGCCCAGTTGATTTTCATTTACACTTGGCTCTAACAATTAGCTTGAGCAGGTGTGAAGGTGATGGAGGGGCTGGGACGCCCAGAGGTCAGCCTCGGCTGGATGTGATAAATTAACCATTATTATCAGCAGTGAAAGTGGTTCTTTACGCTTGTCAGCAGCAAACAAAGGGACAACATATCTCACATAAACTCACTGTTCAGAGCTGGGTTTGATGAAGGGTAAGAGTTTCCTTCAAGGCCCTGTGGGCAGACGGGAGGGAGGCAAAGAGCTCACAGAAGTAGAGGTGATGCTGCTTGGAAGGGATGCTTTGGTGACAGAGTAGTATGTGGATGCCCCGGTCTGGGCTGTTTTGCAATGCTCATTTGCAATGCTCACCCATTCCAGTAAGAAGCTATCAGCCACTGCTGGTGATGGGAATCCCACCTGAGCTTGCTTAAGGATTATTAGGGGGTGAAGACTTGGTACATCAAGAAAACAGCACAATTATTACAGAAATGTACATTTCCATATCCCAGGGAACTGATATTTTCAAACAAGGCCTTGTAATTGAACACATTTAAAGTCAATGAAAAGAAAAAATGAGAATTATTCGGTTCTCCATCTGTACCAGTTTTACAGGACTCTAACAGGCTTAGAAAGGTGTGGTGGTGTCCACAGAAGGTAACACCAGATCCTATCTAATGTAGACCCAATGGATCTAAATATCTTGATTCTGAAACAAGAAATATTTTACCACTTAGGTATACCTTGGCATGGAGAGTCAATGAGAACACCCAGAGGTGAAACAGTCAAATAAGAAGGGGAGAGGTGATGTTTGCTAATCACTGTCCATATGTTGAAATCCCACAGATAACAGTGTGGTTTGACAGTGTCAGAGGGACTGAAAGCTTTTATCAACCCCAAGTTCATAGGGCTGAAGCCCTAATCCCATAATGTGACTGTGTTTGGGGATGGAGCCTATGAGGAAGTAGTTAAGGTTAAATACGGTCATGGCGAGCAGGCCCTGATTGAGCAGGATTACTGACCTTGTAAGAAAAGATATGGTAGCTTGTGCATGCTCTCTCTCTCTCCCCATCACACCCCCAAGCACCAAGGAAAGGCCATGTGTACCCATCTGCATGCCAGAAACTGAATTTTCTGGCCCTTTGATCATGAACTTACCAGCTTCCAGAGCTGTGAGACAATAAATATCTGTGTAAGCCACCCAATCTGTAGTATTTTGTTATGACAGGTTGAGCAGACTAAGAGACTAAAAATCTGTTTGGAATATGGGAGCACATGAGTGGGACTTGTTGAGTGTTTTATTTTAGAGTAATTAGGCTGAGACTTCAGTGAGGAACCCCTCAATACAGTGTGCGTTAGTTTTTGCTCTTGGACTGATAAGACCTCCATGAAAGAACTGTTCAGTCTTTTGCCTAGGTATGACTGCCTGGCTGCTAGCATTCCCTAAGCTAAGTAGGGTAAGGCTAAGGGGAGGGACTCAATTTCACATTTTCTCCCTATTTTGTAAATGGTACATCCACCGTCAACTACACTAGTAGTTTTTAGTTGAAATACTCTTTCCTTTACCTTCATGAGACCAAACAAACAAAAAACCCTTTCAATCCTGTGTTTGAGTAGGGGTTGTGCCATGCCTGGATCGGGGAGCCTACTACTTAACCCTTAAAATTTTCTCCATTTGGATTTTTCTTTGTATGTAGTGTGAAGTATGGATCTGACTTAATTTTTTCCAGCCTGCCCTGTTGTTCCATTACCAGTTTTTGAATAGTTCATTTTTCCCAGTGATCTGGAATCAGATAAAAGAGTAAAAGGAAGACAGAAGAAGGAAGGAAGAACTATCTGCAATAGTGTTGCCGGAAACATGGTTGCTGGGTCCAAGGATGGGCCCGAGAAGGGCCTTTCTCCATGCCCAGCTTGGGCTCTGGGCTCAGCTTCTTGGCTTCCCTTGCTGGAAGAATCGAACCTTAACAGCTTTAACCTCGTGGTGAGTGTTACAGCTCCAAACAAGAGTTCTCGGACTGAGAGTGAGAGCAGCAATGCAGTTTTTTGAGCAAGCAAAAATAAAAGCTTTATTACTTAACAATATAATATACCTTAGAGATCTTTTTAAATTCTTATATAAAGGGCATTCTCATTCTTTTTTACAGTTGCATAGTAAAAAGGCAATATCAAAAGCTTTTTTACAGTTGCATAGTAAAAAACAAAAGGCAGTATCAAAAGCTTTCAGAGCATAGAAGGGGACCCACAAAGGTTGCTGTTGTTGGTCAGGACTGCCTGGGCTTATATTCCCCAAGTAATTCTGAGTTGCTGAGTGGTTGCCCACTAGTCCTGTGTTGGGGGAGGCCTTGTGACCATGAGTCACCTAGTTTTCTCTTTCTGGTGGTGGTTGGTTTCCTAGTTTCTATTGAACTTGCAAGCAGTATCAGAATGTGGTTGAACAGCTGACTGATACTTTGAACACAGCCTCCTGATATGGTTGAAGTACCGGTATTGACCTTTTCCCATACTAGGGTTTCCAAAATGTTCCTCATTGATCCAGAAGGTTTTATTCCCTCAATAGCAACCAAAAGATAAAAAATGTGGGAATAAATTTAACAATAAATGTAAAAGTCATATATAAAGAAAACTTAAAAACAGTCCTGAAGAACTTAACATAATTGGAAAAAAAGAGGAAAAGGCCTACCCTGTTCTTGACTAAAATGACTCAATATCATAAATATGTCAGTCTTCTCTAAGTTCATTTATAAATTTAAGAGAAGACCTGAAAAATACCAGAAAGCCTTTTTTTCTTTCTCTTCAAAACCAGGCAAAATTAGTTGTATGTAGTTAAATGCAACATATAGGAATTTTTTTTTACTCTAAAAATAGCTGGAACAATCTTTGAAGAGCAAAAATTAGGAGAACTAGATGTTGCAGATACTGTATGTTATACAGCGTTAGTTATTAAATTAGTATATTGTTAGTACATGTGGTCAGAGCAATGAAAGAACAAAAAGTCCAGAAATGAATCTCAAGTAGGCACAATTTTAATATATGAAAAGGTGGTAATGCAACTCAGTGGGAAAAATGAACTATTTAAAAACTGGTGATGAGACAACAGAGCAGCCTAGAAGAAATGAAGTGGAATCCGTACTTCACACTATACACAAAGAAAAAATCAAATGGAGAAAAATCGTACACAAACGAATACACTGAATTAAAGAAATGAAAGAATGCTTTTATAGCTCAGAATAAAGGCTTATAAACTATGACTTAAAATCTAGAAGTCTTAAAAGATGAATAGATTCAAGCATGTGTCTTTGTATTATATGCATATCTGTATGCTTTTTCTACATAGTAAAAATCAGACAGCCGGGCGTGTAATCTCACACTTTGGGAGGCCGAGGTGGGTGGATTACCTGAAGTAAGGGGTTCAAGACCAGCCTGGCCAACATGGTAAAACCCTGTCTCTACTAAAAATACAAAAGTTAGCAGGGTGCGGTGGCACACGCCTGTAGTCTTAGCCACTTTGGGAGGCTGAGGCACGAGAATCGCTTGAACCCAGAAGGCAGAGTCGCAGTGAGCTGAGATTGTGCCATTGCACTCCAGCCTGTGTAACAGAGCGAGATGCTTGCTGTCTCACACACACACAAAGCAATATCACAAGAAAGATGACAAATTGGCGAAAATACTTTAAGCTCCTTTTGCAAAGAACTAATGATTTCTTTAAAATGTAAAGAAAGCCTACAATTTCAATAAGAAAATACTTGTTAGAAAGTTTACCCAAAGGAACCACAAATAAACCTTAAATACATGCAAAGATGCTCCACCTTGCACATAATGGAAGAGACAGGCATATTAAAACTACACTGTCATACCTTTTTTTTTTTTTTAACCAGTTTGGCAAAGGCTAACGGTTTGCTAACATGTCCTGGTGGCAAAGATACAGAGAAACAGTCATTTCAGGAATTGCTGGTGGGAGTATAAATTAGTACAAATCTTCTGGAGGGCAATTTGACAATGGTATGACAGTTAAAAAATAGTCCCTTTTACTCGACACTTCAACATCGAGCAATTTACCTTGCAGATAGATATACCTATGCATTTGTATAATAGTTTATGTAACAGATAATTTATTGTAGCATTGTTTGACAGAAGATTGGAAAACTTGGAGATCTACCTATAGGGGACTGCTTAAGAATTATGATACATTCCTAAAAAGAATACTGTTCAACTGTAAAAAAGAATGAGAATGCCCTTTATATAAGAATTTAGAAAGATCTCTAAGGTATATTATATTGTTAAGTAATAAAAGGAAGGTGAATAATAGCAGAGTATTTTGGATAAAATAGAGGATGAAAATTATATACTGTGCTTGTATATGTATTTTTTAAATCTCTGGAAGGATAAACCAGAAACTAACAATAATGGTTCTTTGTTGGAGAAGAATGGGAACTGTGTAGATGGGTATATGGATGGCAGGGAGGCTTTTCAGAGTCTGCACTTGAGTACTTTTTGATGTTTAAACCACCTGATTATTTTACCTTTTAAAAACAATAAATGAATAATTTTTTAAATCTAAAAGTGAGTGTAAGAACTTAAATAAAACTTGCATGTTTGAAATGGTCCCCCGAAAGTTACTACAGGAGGATCATAACAGAACTTTGTTGCACTTAACTTTTGAAAAAAATAACACATATGCAAGATATGTAATGCAGGAGTCACTAAATGCTGTCCCAAGCTGTGATACCTGAATCAGTGGATTTCAAACCCCCATACCTACATTCATGGTTCTGCAGTAATGATTAGTGGTGCTTTGCTTTATAAACTGTAGGCCCCCTGAGATGTTTACATAAGAAGAAAAGATGCAGTTTTGTTCATTTGTCTTGAATTTACATCAAGTTTTTTTTTTTTTAATTGGCTTAAAAATGCTAGGGGTGCTTTTCTGGATTGGTTGATTAGTTAACTGATTTTACTGATTATAATCAGACCATTGGGTTTGTGTTACATTTCACTTCCTGGTATGGACTAAACTACTTAAACCATCTAGAAGTGTTGTGCTTACTTTTTAGTTGATTAAGAAATATAATTAAACAGGTTAATCAATTTCCAATCATAATATTTTTTCCACATCAAAGTAATAAATGTTTATTGTACAAAGTTGAGAAAATTTAGAAAAGAAAAAATTATCACACAAAATAATCTTCGATAGCCTTTCCATGTTTCTTTCTAATCTGTATTATACGTTAAAAAATTGATCCTACTTTTTTGACCTGTTTTTCATGTAATAAGATTGTAGATAACAGCATTTCAAATGTTGAATTACATTCTAGAACATGATTTTTAATGACTCTTGTGTATTGCACTATGTGGATGTCCCATAATTTATTTAACTAATCCTGTAGTCTTGGACATCTAAGGACAACCTATTTCTGAAGCACTTTGTTTAATTGGAGTTTTTCTATATCTTACTTAGGATGAATTTAATTTGCTTTGTTTAAAAGGCTCTGTAGAATTCCTCACACTGGCTGCCTGAGAAGGATGCGATCCTTGGTCCTGTGTTAGAGTGGATCCAGTCCCCAAGGCCAGCCTTGAAACGTGCCTGTCTCATTTTCTGCTGGAGTGATAAAATTGGGCCATTTGATGGACTGTGTCTCCCAAAGCCACTTGAAACAATGGTTTTGCTGGCTGTTGTTTGTTGTGGATCATACTGTTGCTCAGATGCTTTCAGATGTTATGGTAGCACATATTACACACTACGCTGGGTATGGATGTTCTAGGCAAGGGAATTTTATCTTTTTAAATGTAGGTTAAGGCCATCCCTTTTGGAAAACTGGACAGAAATTTGGCATGGTGAAAAATTCCAACCTGATCCAAGCATTCCGAATCAACAGTTTTCTCTCAAGTCCTGTGAAATTACATGAAGTTAGAATGCCACCTCTTTTATGTTTTTTCAGCCTTGTTGATTAAACAATATACTGTATAAATTCCACTTTGCCATCAGTTAAGAAAATGTATGTTCATTGTGTAATGTGGAGGATTTCATTGATTTTGGCTTTAATAATTTGTCATTTGATTCAAATAAGTTAGGGCCTATCTTCACTTTCCTTTGGAGTGAACAAACTTTCCTTCTTTGAAGAGGAATATAAAAGTTAGAAATGTTAGGCTCAATAATTTAAAAAGTTTACAATATTTCTAAGCATGTTAGATAACTTTTCACATAAGAAAAATATATACTAACTATAAATAATTCTTTTCTGTTTCTTACATTGTCTCCTAAGGATGATGAGATGACATAATTAGCTTCCTGTGAGTTACTATATATATATATATAATGAGAAAAATGATAGAAGTGGAATTCCTTTTTAAATATTCTGTAGTGAAACCTTTGCTAATTAGAAATCAGTGAGGTTCTATCTTCCATCAACCCACTTTCATTTCCTAGTCTTCTAACCCAGCCTTGTCTGGTGAAGAGCAGTGTTCAAATACTAGAAACTGTGTCTTGGAGTGTGCACTGAAGCCAAGTAAGAATTGGCTAGAACACCAAAAAGGAGGAAATAACTGACGTCAAGATATGGACCGAGAAGAAGGGTAACAAGAGGGCCCAGAATATAAAGAGCCAGGGACAGTTGGTTCTTTTGTAAGAAATAGGAAACCATCGTTGCATTTAAATAGGAGTGACATGATTTTGTGGATGTTTTAAAAGGACAATTAGTACAGTGTGGTGAATGAAATAGAAGGGAAGAAACTGAAGGCAGGCCAGATGTGATAGTGATTTGGGAAACTTTTTGATATCTTGCATTTGGCCACCCAGTGCAGTTCCCCCCATGATATGAAGCAAGAGTTTTACATAGTCTATAGCCTTTTAGCATATGGTAACCCTCAGATGTTTTCTGTTCTATCTAATTCATTCTATTACATTTACGAAATGTTGGCCATGAGCCTCTAACTTGATTTAACAGCATTAACAGGTCAAAACTTACTTAGAATTTGAAGAACACTGACTTAGAAGATGCAGTGGAAGTAATATTCTGAAAATTATTTATGTGCTTTTTTTTCTTTTGCCTTTTTAAGTACATGACCTTTGCTCTCAAGACATCCATCTGTCTTGGTGATGAGTGGGGTTTATTGTAGAAGGAAAGCAAAGAGAAACACTAACACAGTATTCTGATTCTGGAATTCAAATATAGGAATTTACAGCAAGACTGTAAACTTTTATAATAGGCCATCGTTTTGCATTTGAATGCTTAAACTTACCTACCTTTAAAAGAGAATCAAACAGGAAGCGGAGTGGGAGAAGTCCCTGTCTTTCTGGAACAAGCTTGTCTGAGAGGCTTTTTCGAGAAGAGCAAGGGACCTTTGTATCCAAAGCACAAAGCAGCCAGACTGGCACCCATAGTAACTCCAGGGCTGAGTAGAGGTCAGAACCAAGATCATCACAGAGTGTACTGGCCAAGCCAAGGGATGGACCACAAGTCTCACTAGCTGCTAATGCTAGCGCTGAGACTGACAGGACACCCAGCATCTGGGTAGACCAAGGACATTGTCCTCGAGACCCAGAAGGGCCAGCCAGCATATGCCCAAGGCACCCCATTCTCTCAAGGTCACCAGGACGTGTATGACACCACCCTCTTCACACATCAAGATACTCTTTCAAGGAGAAAAGCAGTGACAAGAAAAGGCCGTTGACACACTGAACATTTTCTAAAAGGGCTGAATAAACAATCAGATCAAACTTAGCTATGAACTCAGTTATAACAGTCAGCTATTTCATCCTCAGAAGTAGATAGGGGCTTGTGAAGGAAAGCAACATCAGCTATAGATTTAAAAAAAAAAAAAAAAAAAAGAAGCTAAAATTTCCCTCCAATTCCAAATCATGAAAAGTTGAATTTGTGGTCTATCATAGAGAGTCTTCCTAAAATGTAAAGCAAAATAATGAACTTCATTTCTTGAGTTGTTTTCATCTCATGATATTAGTACCATTCACTAATTCTGTTATTTTGCTTTGTGAATTATATATTTAAAGTATTTTTTGAGCTCGTACTTAGTAAAACAAGTAAGCAATTCAGAAATGCCATGGTGACCAACATCTACATTCTGACACACACATTTTGAAGGCAGAAAATTTATTGTAGAAGAAATGCATGGGTTTATTATGAAACCAGTTTAGAAGTAAGAATGACAGTTTGTAGCATTTGGTGAAATACTGTAATAAGTGAGGGCAGAATATTATACTCAATCGGCAAAAGCTGGAAGCATTCCCTTTGAAAACCAGCACAAGGCAAGGATGTCTTCTCTCACCACTCCTATTAAATATAGTGTTGGACATTCTGGCCAGGGCAATCAGGCAAGAGAAAGAAAAAAGTGTATTCAGATATGAAGAGAGGAAGTCAAATTGTGTCTCTTTGTGGATGACATGATTCTATATTTAGAAAACCCCTCATCTAAGCCCCAAAACTCCTTAAGCTGATAAGCAGCTTCAGCAAAGTCTCAGGATACAAAATCAATGTGCAAAAATCACAAGCTTTCCTATACACCAACAATAGACAAGCAGAGAGCCAAATGAGAAATGAACTCCCACTCACAATTACTATAAAGAGAATAAAATACCCAGGAATACCACTTACAAGGGACATGAGGGAACTCTTTAAGAACTACAAATCACTGCTCAAGGAAATGAGAGAGGACACAAACAAATGGAAAACATTCCATGCTCACGAGTAGGAAGAATCAGTGTCATGAAAATGCATCTGCCTAAAGTAATTTATAGATTCAGTGCTATTCCCATCAAGCTATCATTGACTTTCTTCACAGAATTAGGAAAAACTACTTTAAATTTCATATGGAACCAAACAAGAGCCTGTATAGCTAAGACAATCCCAAGCAAAAAGAACAAAGCCGGAGGCATCACACTGCCTGACTTCAAACTATACTACAAGTCTACAGTAAACCAAAACAGCATGGTACTGGTACCAAAACAGATATATAGACCAATAGAACAGAATAGAGACCTCAGAAATAACACCATACACCTACAGCCATCTGATCTTCGATGAACCTGACACAAACAAGTAATGGGGAAATTTAATAAATGGTTCTAGGAGAACTGGCTGGCCATATACAGAAAGCTCAAAATGGACCCCTTCCTTATACTTTATGCAAAAATTAACATGAAGTAAAAACTTAAATGTAAAACCCCAAATCATAAAAACCGTAGAAGAAAACCTAGGCAATATCATTCAGGACATAGGCATGGGAAAAGACTTCATGACTAAAACACCAAAAGCAATTGCAACAAAAGCTAAAATTGACAAATAAGATCTAATTAAACTAAGGAGCTTCTGTACAGCAAAAGAAACTAGCATCAGAGTGAATAGGCAACCTACAGAATGGGAGAAATTTTTGCGATTTACTCATCTGATAAAGGTCTAATATCCAGAATCTACAAGGGACTTAAGCAAATTTACAAGAAAAAAACCCATCAAAAAGTGGGCAAAAGATATGAACACATACTTCTCAAAAGAAGATATTTATGTGGCCAACAAACATATGAAAAAAAGCTCATCATCACTAATCATTACAGAAATGCAAATCAAAACCACAAGAGATACCATTGCATCCTAGTCAGAAAAGCGATTATTAAAAGGTCAGGAAACATTAGATGCTGGTGAAGTTGTGGAGAAACAGGAATACTTCTATACTTTTGGTGGGAATGTAAATTAGTTCAACCATTGTGGAAGACAGTGTGGCAATTCCTCAAGGATACAGAACCAGAAATACCATCTGACCCAGCAATCCTGTTACTGGGTATATACTGGGTATTACTGGGTATATACCCAAAGGATTATATACTCAATCATTCTATAAAGGAACAGGCACACATAAGTTTATTGAAGCACTATTTACAGGAGCAAAGACTTGGAACCAACATGCATTACCATCAATGATAGACTAGATAAAGAATATGTGGCACATACATACCATGAAATACTATGCAGTCATCAAAAAGAATGAGATCATGGCATTTGCAGGGACATGGATGAAGCTGGAAGCCATCATCCTCAGCTAACACAGGAACAGAAAACAAAACACCATATGTTCTCACTCATAAGTGAGAGTTGAACAATGAGAACACATGGACATAAAGGGAGCAGCACACACCGGGGCCTATAGGGAAGTGGGAAGCTAGGGGAGGGAGAGCATTATGACAAATAACTAATGCATGTGGGGCTTAAAACCTAGATGATGGATTAATAAGTCCAGCAAACCACCATAGCACATGTATACCTGTACATATATACCTTTGTAACAAATCTGCATGTTCTGCACATTATCTTGGAACTTAAAAAAGTGAAGGCAAAAATAGGACTCTATCAGATACTTATTTCATGTTTTGAAAATTAACAAATAGAACAACTTTCAGGACGGAACTGGGGAAAATACAGGATTTTACATATGCCACTGTAGCACATTTGTTCCATAGCAAACTTAAAAAATCTACTGACAGTGACTAGCTTTGGTTCTTTAAACATCTCAAGTCACCTAGGAAGTGTGCCCTTAAAAGGACATTAAAAGTTGGTTTGATTAAAAAGTGAGATTGGGGACTGGGAATAATGAGATGAGCCTATGTGTCTTAATTAGAAGTTGAATGAACAAGGGAGTGGAGATGGATTTTTATTTTCATGGCAAATAGCTATTCAAGAGAAGCGTTTTTCTTGAGTTTTCAATGCATTTCTAAGAGTTTCTATCTCAAGAGCTCTCTCGATAAGCAATACAAATTTTCTACAGATAGAAACACCAAATCTGAGATGGTGAAGATGGAGGCAGATGAGCAATCAGCAGCTCATTTATTACTTGGGGAGATGGGTCCTTTCAATGTTCTCAGTTGTATGAGCCTGGGGTTAAAGGAGCATAGCTTGTGGATTAAGTCCCCAAAGAGCTAATCAACTTTGCAAGGGAACAAATTATCTTCTAAAGTCCAGGTACCCCTGTGTCTACAGACCCTCCCCCTTTTTTTTTTTTTTTTTTGAGACACAGTCTCACTCTTTCGCCCAGGCCGGAGTGCAGGAGCATAACCTTGGCTCACTGCAACCTGCCTCCTGGTTTCAAGTGATTCTCCTGCCTTAGCTGCCTGAGTAGCTGGGATTATGGGTGTGCACCACCACACTTGGCTAGTTTTTGTATTTTTAGTAGAGACAGGGTTTTGCCATGTTGGCCCGGCTGGTCTTGAACTCCTTGCCTCCAGTGATGTGCCTGCCTCAGCCCCCCAGAATGCTGGGATTACAGATGTGATCTATAATCATGCTACTGCGCCTGGCCTCTTCAAAGCTGTTGAAATCAAATTCAGTGATGGGTAGAGGGAGGACAGAGAAGGTAGGTGACTCAGAACTTCTGGAAAAGCAACCCAAATTGTGCTTACTGATTATAGCATCAGCTTCAAATGGGGAAATACGTATTTAGGTCATTTGTTAACCCCATCAGTGCATATGTTAAAGGTACTTAGACCTGCTAACAAACAGTGTCTTTCAAAATTCCTTAGCTTGGAGTATTTTTTTCATATAGTATAGAAATAATATAGGTCTCTGTGGTTATACCATTCTGAAAAATCCCAGAGTTACAGAAGGCAGGACTGCAGATGGCAAAATGTAAAGAAAAAAATCCAATTGTGATAATGCCATTATAGCAACACTTAAATTGCATTTATCTATCAAAACTTTCACCTTCATATCCCATGTATAACCATTGGAGATGAGTGAAACTCGAGAAATAATCCACTGTGAAGTTTGCCCATCCCAAAATAGTCTCCAGGAGCCTGTTTTTAAATGCCTTCTTTCTAAAACACGAATTTCTCTTGTTGCTATGAAATCACTTGATGGATATTATCTAAAAGCATGTTGATGTCAGAAGCCTTCTGAGGACTATTTAACATCTGGTTCAAAATAACTGTGTTTTGAGTTTAGACAGTTGAGTCAATTGCATAGTTTCACTATCAAGCAGCACATTTTAATTCTGGTAGATCTTAAAGCCTACCTTTAACCACAAGTAAAAGTCTGTAGTTTGGCTTCTACAGAATTTAATTTTATCTGTACCCTAATATTTACACCTTAATTGTAACAGTGTCTGGTATCTGCTAATTGCTTCAGGTGTGTTCACCTGCTAATCTATGAAGATTGTCTTTCTAGCGCCTTGAGGGCAGAGGCCAAGTCTTTGACTTTAGTGTGCCTGTGGCTCATAGTAAAAGGCTTTGATCTTCAAGGTTCTCTGGGGACAAAAGGCATATATACACATACATCTATAAATAAATCCACAGTGAATGACAATTGCTTATAATTTCTTCCAAGAACATCTATACAATGCAGGTATTTTCCAAAAAGTATATGTAAAATGTTTTTAAAAAGAATATTATATAGTTTCACATAGCTAGAAGTAGGATATTGAATATTCTCAACACAAAAAAATGATAAATGTTTGGATAAATGTGATAGATATGCTAATTACCCTGCTCTGATAACTACACATTATGTATATTAAAGCATCACTATGTATCCCATAAAAATGTACAGTTATATGTCAGAATAAAACTTAAAAAATATAATAGTTGAATTTTTATATTGATTAAATGTTAAAATATTAATATTTGCAGCATATTGTTACATGAAATATACAAAAATTAAAAAAACAACTAATTCTATCATCCTTTCACTCCAGTAGTATTTCCTTCCTTGTATTGCATAAAGTTCTTCAGCTCTTAAGACTATTCTGTTGATTTATCCATTAGAATTTAGCTGCATAGCTGGATGTGGGTGTAGTGGCTCATGCCTGTAATCCCAGCAATTTGGGAGGCTAAGGTGGGAGGATTACTTGAGCTCAGGAGTTTGAGACTAGACTGGGGAACATAATGTGATCTCATCTTTACTTCAAAAAAAAAGAATTTATTCCGCTGCAAATAACAGAATATCCTGCTAGCTATGTTGCAAAGAAGTCAGGAGTGTCTCTTAGGTTGACCAACCAACTATTAGAGCAGGGCACTTGCTTTAATAATCAAGGCTATCTATTCCTGCTGTAGAACTCTGATTATCAGAGTATATACTTCTTAGATAGAAATTTTAGAATGTTAAAATTTTAGTCTATTTGAACATTATGGAATTATTTTGTTCTCTTTTCACCAGAACATTCTTCATATATTTCCTAAGAAATATTAGTAGTTTGGGAGGCTGAGGTGGGCGAATCATGAGGTCAGGAGTTTGAGACCAGCCTGGCCAACATGGTGAAACCCTGTCTCTACTAAAAATACAATAA
>PVKP010016251.1:0-48579 GCA_004027715.1 Plecturocebus donacophilus
TGTCAGTTTGCCGAGAATGATGGTTTCCAGGTTCATGCATTGTCCCTACAAAGGACATGAACTCATCATTTTTATGGCTGCATAGTATTCCATGGTGTATATGTGCCACATTTTCCCTTTCTAGTCTATCATTGATGGGCATTTGGATTAGTTGCAAGTCTTTGCTATTGTAAACAGTGCTGCAATGAACATTTGTGTGTATGTGTCCTTGTAATAGAACAATTTATAATCCTTTGGATATATACCCAGTAATGGGATTGCTGGTTCAAATGGAATTTCTGTTTCTAGGTTCTTGAGGAATCGCCACACTGTCTTCCACAATGGTTGAACTAATTTACACTCTCACCAACAGTGTAAAAGTGTTCCTATTTCTCCACATTCTCTCCAGCATCTGTCCTCTCCAGATATGTCAATAATCACCATTCTAACTGGCATTAGATGGTCTCTCAATGTAGTCTCGATTTGCATTTCTCTAATGATCAGTGATGATGAGCAATTTTTCATATGTTTGTTGGCCTCGTATATGTCTTCTTTTGAAAAGTGTCTGTTCATATCCTTTGCTCACTTTTTAATGGGCTTGTTTTTTTCTTGTAAATCTGTTTTAGTTCTTTGTAGATTCTGGATATTAGTTCTTTGTCAGATGGGTAGATTGCAAAAATTTTTCCCATTCTGTTGGTTGCCAATTCACTCTAATGATTGTTTCTTTTGCTGTACAGAAGCTCTGGAGATTAATTAGGTCCCATTTGTCTATTTTGGCTTTTGTTGCCAATGCTTTTGGTGTTTTATTCATGAAGTCCTTGCCTATGCCTGTGTCCTGGATGTGTCTATCTCTAATTTTAACTGACTTCCAAACTCTGCCCACCCAGAACAACTGAACTAAATACAGAGTAGGAACTAAAACAAGAGTTCCTCCCCATGAAATAGAGTCACAAGTTCAAGTTCATAAAGATAACCGTTTGTATATTCAAAGGAAACAGCTTCCTTTAGATAAAAAAAATAAGGCAACAGAATCTAAACTCTCTAAAAAGTTATAATGTCTAGGATATAATTTAAAGTTGCCTAACGTAGGAAGAGCAAAGTAAACAAAACACATCCTCAACAACAACAAAAAAGGAAAATCAAGCTATATGGATACTGATATAACCCAAGTTTTAAAAATGGTAGTCAACAATTTACTATATGTGCTTAAATCAGAATAATAAAACCAATGAAAAAAGCAAGAGAATTTGAGGACAGAAAAGTATGTTTTCCAATGTACAGAACAGAAAAAATATTTCAAAAACTAAGCAGTCAAATATCTTTAAGATAATATAAATTGATTAAACATGTACTTAATTGGTGTTATAGAAAGAGAGGAAGTATATAATTTGAATAGAAAATTTTAAGAAATAACAGCTAAATTTTTCCCAAATTTCATGAATGCCAGAAATTTACAACACCAGTTTTCTTGAAAACGTTAATATTTCCACTTCACCTTAAAAAATGCCCTGGACTGGGTAATAAATTATATATGATCAGCATGATATAAAGCAGACATTTACATAGACTCAAGCTTACATAGTTAATTATTTAAAACATAATTCAAATTAATAAAGAGATAATAAGAGTGTTAACACATATTTTATTTGAAAGTCAAAACTACTATTAAATGGTTGATACAATATTACTTAAAATACAGAATACATTTTTCATAATTTGTGATGATTTGTAACAATGTTATTCACAGTGGTTGAATTCTAAAGTGAGGGAAAGTGTTAGCAAGAGATAAAGTGCTAATTTTATCTTATTTATTACTAAGAAATCAGTATACATTGTTTTATTTATATATTTTATATTTATATGTACAAATATAAATAAAATAATGGAACAACAGCCTCTTAATATTTTATGTAATCTGTATTTTTCTTAACCACATAGGATTGTCTTAAAAAATAATATCTCTCTAGGTAATTATTTTGAACTTCTCTGTATCAGTTAAAATCCATGTAGTAAGTATGTATCAATGTTCTGAAGTGAAAACAAAGATATTGTTTTCAAACAAATATATTGCTGAATGAAAAGGAAAAATATATCATATTTACAACTTATTTTTTATATATAATATATATTTAGATGCATATATATAATTTAACATATAAGTTAATAGCTCTTATATTTTACCAATATTTTACCCATGCATTCCATAGTAGTGGTACTTAATTAATTCTATTAATAATTTATTTGAAATCCAAATTGTTTTTACAGAAAATACCATGTTCACATCAATATTTTAGCAGATTATGTAATATTTGATTAGATAATTGAAGTAACAATACAACTGTCATAAATTAGGAAAATATATAATGTATACTTGGGAAACATTCAATTCAATGTATAAAAGGAGAAGTGCACAAGGGATCTAGAAAGTTGTTTCCAGTTCTTAGTATGCAAAAATGTTAATAATGTTTCCATATTACACAGAATGAGAAAGAAAGGAAACATCAATTGCAGGAATAGGAGGAGAGAGAGTGAGAGAGAAAAAGGAAAACTAAGACAAAGTGTATTATGCTTTGGCACAAAAGACTGGAAACAAAATTAACATTTGCTCAAAATATAAAAATTGTGTTATTTTAATTCATTTAGTTATGAAAATGAAAGTACACCTATCTAGAAACCTAACTCTTGTATGTTTTTAAAATGTTGTCTTTAAAGGTTCAAGATTAGGAAAAAGTGTTGTGCAGTCAATAATATATTTAAAATTCATGTTTTATTATAATTTAAGTCATTGAAACAATGAGATGCCCATTTAAAAGATTAAAGTCTGAAATAGGTGTTACTGCTGGAGGGTTTTGAGGGCAAGTTATCCATGTTCTTGGTATTTTGAACAAAGAATTGGGCAAAACAAACACCAAAGCAAGGAAAGAATGATGCAATGAAAGCATCGATTTATTGAAAATGAAAGTACACTCCACAGGGTGGGAGTAGCCTGAGAAGAGGCTCAAGGTCCCTGGTTACAGAATCTTCCGGGTTCCAAACACCCCTTAGTGGTTTCAAATTGGTCATTCAGTGTACACCCCATGTGAATGAAGTAGTGGCCTGCAATCAGTCTGATTGGCTGTGGAAAGCAACCATTCAGAGCTGAAGTGAAGTTACAAAGTAAGCTCCTATGTAAACATCTGATTGGTTGTGGAAAGCAACCCATCACAGGTACTTTCAGTGTTTTCCATCTGCAGGCAGAAAGGTTAGTGTAGTGAGGTAGCAAAGGGAGTAGACTCACGTCCTTTTGTTACTTAGGTGTGGAAAGTTGAGGTTTTCCTTGTGATTTAGGTCTAAGGAAGTTACATGAATCGGCCTTTGGTTGCCTGCCTCCAGACCCTATTCTCGTGCCTCATAGGTGCTAAACTTTTTCATTCGAGTTACTGTCACATTTATGTTTTCTGTCTGGTTGATGGCTTGTGTGTCAATGTCTGTTAAGAATAATTATGATGTTGTCATTTATGTGCCAGATGCTGGGGCACACCCTAGATCCTATTTACCATTTTGCAAAACCATTTTTGATTACCTATAGGGCAAAAACAAAACAGAGTATTCTCAAAAGACATGTTCAATGGAACATACATATTTTTATGAAGTATATGGCTATTTCTTGTGTAAGAAAATTGACAGTTTTCTTTAAAAATCGACTGCTGTTTCAATGTGGAAAATCAGTATTCTTGAAATTTAGATTAAAAAGTCAGAGACAATGAAATAGACTCCTGGGGAAAAAAAGTTTTTCTCTCCACATTTAATTTTTTGCACCTGACAACAGCAAGCCTATCACTATAAAATCTACTATGATAAAAAGCATTTTGTTGTTTTACATTGCCATAGATCAAAAGATAAACATGAGGAATTCCCCTTAAAAATAAGCCTTTGGTAAAGAGTAGGGAAATGCTGTGTCTTCACTTTTCACAAGGGCTCAGTGGGAAAATTCATGTTTTACCACAAAGGCTGCTATAGACAAGAGAACCAGAGGAACATCTTTCTAACCCATAACAGGATAGTAGAGACAGACAAAGAAAGGGTTGTTTATAGACAGTACAGTGGTTTTCATGTAAAACTCATGGAGTAACTTCAAGTTTATTTGAAATTTAACTTAGAATTTTACTTTTTTTATGCTATGTTTCAGATTAATTATATATAGACTACATTTCTGAGATAACTGAGTATCTAAGTAATACATATATTTGAAACAATTGGTTTACAGATATTGTGTTATCTAATTTTACACATTCATTAAAAGACCAACTGTCTTCTTAAGCATTTACTATGAGCCTTTACGGAACTTGCAATTAACTGGGGGAGAAAAATTTTATATTTAAAAATGTAAATATTTGACCTATTACTGGATATATACCCAAAGGATTACAAATCATTCTATTATAAAGACACATGCACATATTTGTATATTGCAGTACTGTTGACAATAGCAAAGACTTGGAACCAACCCAAATGCCCATCAGTGATAGACTGGATCAAGAAAATGTGGCACATGTACACCATGGAATACTATGCAGCCATAAAAAATAATGAGTTTATGTTCTTTGCAAGGACATGGATGAAACTGGAAACCATCATTTGCAGCAAACTGACACAAGAACAGAAAACCAAACACTGCATGTTCTCACTCATAAGTGAGTGCTAAACAATGAGAACACATGGACACAGGGAGGGGAACATCACACCATGGCCTTGGGGGTGCGAGGTTTGGGGAGGAATAGCAGGGGGTGGGCAAGATGGCAAAAAAATTGTACGTATATATAATGTAAAACAGTAAAGAGAAATTTGAAAGAAAAAATGTTATAATAAGAAATGCTTATGTATATTCCAGAGAGTGAATTATTAAAACAACAAATGATATATTTTAGAGAAGGAAATAGTATTTTTTCCTTAGTGTTTTTTCCCCATTTATCAAATCCCCACATTACGCAAAGCTCTGTATTGTACCAGTAATAAATTACCGATGCCATTTATCTTCCTTAATGAATAATAAAAATTATAGACTTGTATTCCTGAAAGAAATCTCAACTACCTCACATTTCTATTACGTGTCTTTCACAAATTTGGCAACTAATGGGATATTTATTACATATTAATATTTCTAATCATTTAAAAGTAACTTTTACATATGTGTACACATATATATATTCAGATGAATATGCCTATGTAATTTAGAAATTTTCAAAATATTTTTGTTATTATACATATAATTTATTTATAAATTAGTAAAGATTAATGAAGCTAATATAAGAAAGCTTATATTATTCATTGGTTACACAATTCTGGACAAAACACAAATTTTTATAGTGCTCTTTTTACTCATAATCTAACTACAATTAATTAAATCAAAGTGCCTCATCCTTAATAGCCTCATGGATTAAACAAGGAATTGAGGGAAGAGTGGCTGTATCTTCATCCTGATTTTGACATCTCATGAAATGCTAATACTTTCTGCATTAAAATATATATAACTGGAAATTGTTTGATTAAATCGTTAATGTCTTGATATTTTCACAAAGGAATGTTTTAAATTAGTCTAGATGACATTCTGTATGCCATTTCTGATTTTAAGGTTATAAGGCAGGTTTAAATACAAAGAACTGTGTGAAATATATTGATATAATCCTGCTTCTTAAGATAACATTGGCTATTATATTTGAGATTTTAATTAGTATGCTTTTCTAAGAAATGTCAAGAATGGTAATGATTGTAATATAGCAGAAAAATAATGGGACTAGAAGTCATTAATACCAGCTTTGATACACACTTTAGTTAATAAATACCAAGGTGACTTTGGACAATTGAAGTGCCAGAAGTTCTCTACATCTTGAGAAAATATTCCACCTTAGTAGTATAATTACTGTAAAGATAAAATGAGATAATATAAGAAATTTTTTCATGTAAAAACCTTTAGGAAGAAAACCACACAACAATATTAATGTGATTCATCCAACTGTATAAAATTGTCTAAAATAAAATTAATGCACAGATTTTAAAACATACAGTGCATTAACAATTCAAATTTTTAGATAGACAAATAATGAGCTTAGGTTCATTTTCTTTACTTTTTTTTTTTTTTGAGATCGAGGTTTGTGCTTGTTGCCCAGGCTAGAATACAAGCTCACTGCAACCTCATCCTCCTGGGTTCAAGCGTTTGTCCTGCCTTAGCTCCCCTGAGTATCTGGGATTACAGGCATGCGCCACCATGCCTGGCTAATTTTGTACTTTTAGTAGACATGTTGTTTCACCATGTTGGTCAGGCTAGTCTCAAACTCCTGATCTCAGGTGATCCACCTGCCTTGACCTCCCAAAATGCTGGGATTACAGGCGTGAGCCACCACACCCAGCCTTCCTTACTATTTCTAAAATAATTTTTGCTCATATTTATTGTAATAATTCACTCATTTTATTTTCTAAATTATTAGAGAATGTATACTGTAAGTATTATAAAACAACATAAAATATATTTTTCTGATTAAAAAATGTAAACCAACTCATGTATAATTATGAGTAATTTTATGGTGTGGTGTGTTTTACTGTAAAAATATGGTTAGGTTCTTACAAATTGTCTGACATCCTAAATATAATAATATGATTTGGAATCTCTCATGAATACATAACAACATGCTTTTGATATCATGGAAATATGTAGCAAACATAAGTGAATATAGGTTCTGTGTTTAAAACTTAAATCATAAATATTTCAAGTACACAATTTTAAAACCTAAGTTAATAAGCGTGAAAATGTAAAAAAATAAAGATTACTTTATTTGGAGTTTATTAGAAAGTCATGCACATTTGGAGAAGGATCCAAGATGGCCGAATAGGAACAGCTCTGGAGTGCAGTTCCCAGAGAGAACAATGCAGAGGGTGAATGATCGCCGAATTTCCAAATGACTTTGTGCTACCCACAGGCCAGGAGATTCCTGGGCTGAAAAGTGCCACAAGTTTCTAGCAGAGCTGTTTCAGCTGGCGCCGTGGGTCTCCAAAAAAAACTCACACAAATCTGGGTGGCCATTTCAACTGGCACCTGGAATGCCTGGAAGACAGAGCTGCCAATTCAACTGAAAAAAAGGGGGCTGAAACAAGAAGCCAGGTGATCTTGGCGAATACTTTTTGGCTAAGTTTTCGTCATAGTTGTACAATTGGAGTAAAGTGGCTAGACCATGTTGCTGTCTGTTTGGACTAACTGGAATATGCTCCTCTGAGTATGGGACTTAATCTCAGACAATTCTACCAGAAAGTTGACAGCAAAGTGCTCTCTGCCTATGCAGCATTTCTCTCTCTCTCTCTCTCTTTTTTTTTTCTATGTACTTTAAGTTCTGGAGTACATATGCAGATCATGCAGGATTGTTACACAGGTATACACATGCCACTGTGGTTTGCTGCATCCATTCCCCGTCACCTACATTAGATATTTCTCCTAATGTTATCCCTCCCCAATCTCCCCACCCACTGCTATCCCTCCCCTAGCCCCCCACTCCCCAACAGACCCCACTGTGTGATGTTCCCCTCCCTGTGTCCATGTGTTCTTATTGTTCAACACCTACTTATGAGTGAGAACATGTGGTGTTTGGTTTTCTGTTCTTGTGTCAGTTTGCTGAGAATTATTGTTTCCAGCTTCATCCATGTCCCTGCAAAGGACATGAACTCATCCTTTTTTATGGCTGCATAGTATTCCATGGCATATGTGTGCCACATTTTCTTGATCCAGTCTATCATTGATGGACATTTGGGTTGGTTTCAAGTCTTTGCTATTGTAAACAGTGCCACAATGAACATACATATGCATGTGTCATTATAATAGAGTGATTTATAATCCTTTGGGTAGACACCCAGTAATGGGATTGCAGGGTCAAATGGTATTTCTATTTCTAAATCCTTGAGGAATCACCACACTGGCTTCCACAATGGTTGAACTAATTTACACTCCCACCAACAGTGTATAAGCAATCCTATTTCTACACATCCTCTCCAGCATCTATTGTCTCTAGATTTATTAATGATCACCATTCTAACCGGAGTGAGATGGTATCTCAATGTGTTTTTGATTTGCATTTCTCTAATGACCAATAATGATGAGCACTTTTTCAGATGTTTGTTGGCCATATAAATGTCTTCTTTTGAGAAGTATCTGTTCATATCCTTCACCCACTTTTTGATGGGGTTGTTTTTTTCTTGTAAATTTGTTTTAGTTCTTTGTAGATTCTGGATATTAGTCCTTTGTCAGATGGGTAGCTTGCAAAAAATTTTTCCCATTCTGTTGGATGCCAGTTCACTCTAATGATTGTTTCGTTTGCTGTGCAGAGGCTCTAGAGTTTAATTAGATCCCCTTTGTTATTTTAGCTTTTGTTGCCATTGCTTTTTGTGTTTTAGTCATGAAGTCCTTGCCTCTGCCTATTCAACATTTCAAGCATGTGGGGGGAATAATTCCTTCATTCCTGAGAGAGGAGTTGCATGACACACATTATCTTTTACAACTGTTTTAAACCACACTAATTAATCTTTGGCCTGCCTGATAGTTGCTTATTTTCACCAAGAGCTTCACAAATATAATAAGTAGCAGTGAAGAAATAAAAATTAATTCCAACTGTATTTTTGTACTCATTTGTGAATGTATAAAATTGTATTTTCTACATTGGATTTCCTTAGTAATAACAAATTTGCTGAGTAACATATTTTTTTCATACTTGTCATCAGAGGGACTCAAATTTTTATGTAGTTTATTCAGAGAAGTTCTTATCTACCTAAATAGCTTATAATATTCTTGACAACAAAGGCTATATTTGTTTGTTTCTATAATCCCTAAAGTATTCAATAATATGTATAATTATGGATAGAGGCATAAATAGGGACATAAATGTAACAATTCTACTCATGTTCAATTAAAATGTACTGCCATATTATTAAATCTATTAGCTTAGTATTTTGTAAAGACTTCAGACCCAACAATCTATTAATGCCTAAAAAAACCTGAATAATTAGTTTGAGAGGTACAGTTGTGTTCTGATTTCTGATTCTCATTCTCCTATCTATGAGTCTCTATTAAAATTCCTTCTCCTGGGTACAGAAATATTAGATAATAATTAAGGCCATGTGAGGAATATCATGAAGTACTAACGTCTCATTAACAGATCAGCACAATTCAGTCCCGAACAACCACAGAGATACAAACTGGGTTGCCTCCTTTATCAGGACTGAGTACAGTTATCTTAATAACCTTAATTATACTGTAGATGATCCAAATGCTAAGCATTATAATTTTTTCAGTAATAATCTGGATTTATTAACTTTAAGTTGAGCTGTTTACATTTACTTCTTTTTTAAATTCTGTCTTTTCAAGGACTTTGTTACATCAATATTGTCAAAATTTATCATCCCCAGCATTCATTTTTAGACAAGTTAAAAAATTGAATTTATAATTACAGTCATCTTGGAGACATAATAAATTTTCTGTTACTCCTTAATTATACTGGGTTATTATTATTAATTTTCTTAAAAACAATAAAAATCATTTCACCATTTGTTAAAAATGATAAAAAGTGAAATAAACCAACTAATTATAATATGTTTATTATTTTATATGGTAATCAAATACATAAGTAATATGCTTGTTACAAAAAATTTATTAATATACTATGTATACATCTATAATAAACATTTTTCATCCTTTATCAAATACAGTGTTACTATTTTAAAATAACTTAAAGAGACTGTTCTTTATTTTGAAACATATTAACAAATGTCCCTAACAAATATCACTTTAATGCATATACCTTATATAAAATATAAATTGGGAGTTTAAATCAAAATGTCATTAATTACATCATCCTTTTATTAATCTATTATATAAACTTATTTTCAATTTATGAAATGTTGAAAGTAGATACTGTGCAGTTAATCACTCTTACCACGTTGTCATTTAGGAGAAAAAAATTACAAGGGAAAGCATGAGCAGATCAAAGGATCAGTATAATTTCGATGAACTACTCATGTTCTCAACTTTAGATAACACACATTCTATAGGTTTCTGCCACATTGACTATATTATATGAAATGTAACAGAGTATAACAAAAGCAAGTGCAATAGTCAGAAACTCCCATATTGAAGTACCCATTGAGTTCAATGTGGTTTGCTTTGACCAGATTTATATTCCATCCTATTGCATGGGCCACACTGGATGAGCGATGTATGAGGAGCTCATCTAAGGGACACATAAATATACAGTAAACTATAAAATATAAGTTCTCAGTTCTACTACATTGGATTTTGGATCAATCTTTTATCTTGGGATAAGTCTGCCTTTGAGAAAGTTATCATGAGCAGCAGAAACGTGACTAAATAAGTAATAAAAATGCATTTGATAAAATTTCCTGTACTATACAACAAGTTAAATCATGTCAAAAGTCCTCAGAATGACCTGAGATGGTCTCATATCCCTAGAAGGAGAATATTTATTTCTATTATTCTGTTCTCAAAGTAACTCTCCATCATTTTCTCATAACACAAATTGCAAAGAAAGGTAATGTCTTTGGCCTTTTGCCTGTCAATGGATTATCTTTTTGGGGTTAAAACATTTCCATTGTCTAAGTTGCTCCTGCTAAAGACTAGAGCAGGAGGTAAGTGAGAAACCCCTTCTGTTTCATGGAATGTCTATAAAATCCAAAGTAGCCTCATATGATTATTTTTCCCTCTTACCAATTTATCATTGCCAATTCAGTCTGCATCTCAATAACTCTTAATGAATTTAACTTTACTAAAATATTTTAAGGAAAGAAGAAAAATTAAAGGCATGGAAACATATATAAAAACGAGAAAAATAAAAGCATAGTTAAGTGGATGAAAATTTTATGAATAGATAACTATGGCAAACAAGCCAGTCTGAAGTATGTGAATAGCTGATGGTAAAGGAAAAAGTTGCATGATGCTATTTGAAGTCTAAGGGAAGAAAGAGGGAAAGTTATCATCAAATCCAATTCTTTCATTCCAAATTTCATACTTTTTTCAGTGCTTTATAGAAAAAGTGTTAGACATAAGAATATAATAAAAAATATAGTGAATTGACAGATGCAGAAGTGACATTTAGAAGCAGCTAGCAATGAGTCAAAATTCAGAACACTGAGAAACATTCTAAGTGAAGTAACTCAGGAAAGGAAAACCAAACATCGAATATTCTCACTTATATGTGGGAGCTAAACTATGAAGACACAAAGGTACAAGAATGATATAATGGACTTCAGGGACTTAGTGGAAAGAAGGGTGGGTGGGGTGTGAGGGAGAAAAATCTATGCACTGGACACAGTGTACACTGCTCAGGTGTTGGGTAAACCAAAATCTCTGAAAACTCCACTAAAGATAAGCAAACACCACATGTTTCCCAAAAACCCATGAAAATAAAAACATAACATGACCAAAAAAAAAGAATAAAAGTATCAGCAACAAATTATGTAAAAAAAAAAAGGTCAAAATTGTATTCAACTGAATTCCCCTATTAATTTGTAAGTTCATTCTAAAAACTAGCTTGTATTTTACCCTTAAAAATAATCTTTAATTTTGGGCTAGGATTCATTATCAAGATATCCTGTTCAAAAAATTTAATGACACTTTACTTACTGTACATCTCTTCTTGTAGACAATTGGCTACATGTTTGACATTATATTTATCTATATTACACAGAGTACATTCATAATGGATATTTTTAAATTTCTCATTTTAATATTCATAAGTCACAGAATTGACACTACATGTGTTCATTCAATTCTTGTCTTACTATTATCTTTTTCTTTCCTCTTTAGGTAAATTGCACATTTAGAAAATATGATACTGATGTGAAAGCTGTTCCTAATTATATGATTTGCTCAAAGCCTCATTATTTTTGCATAATAATGACAGATAATTTAAACTTAATGCACAGGCAATTTCTTTGACTACCTACGCCAATAGCTTTAGAAAATCAGTGATCTCCAGGCTGATGTAAGAATCTGTAGGACAAATTGGGAAATTTGCAACTCACTGAGCAAACACCGAAAAAAAATATTTGGGAAGAAGTTACAGGACAACAATGAAATTTTAGTTCAGTTCACAATGTAGAGAAAGAATTCAATATTTCTGTATATTTTTAGCACCTGGATATATTAAACATACTTATATCTACTTAATATGCATGATGTTATATATATTTAATGTTTTTATATAATATGGTATTATTATTGAAATACAGCCGAGATTTGCAATTAAAAAGATCTCTTTTTATTTGATGACGTGTTACATTATTGACACACTGAATAGGCAAACTATTATAGCTTCTGCTGTTACCATATTCATAGCTCCCTGATAACTTACCTTTACAAATTAGGTTTATAGACCACAGCAGTACAATAAATACCATGCATACTGTTTTTCTCCTATTGTTGCCTCTTCTACCCTTAGTTTGAGGAGAAGATGGACTGATGCTGTGCACTAAACACATTTCTAACCAATGGGTATTATTTTATACTATAGGGTCCTGTTCTGGACTTGAATGACAGCCACAGTTATTTTGACCTCCTAGACGTAATAGCATAAATGGCAAAAAAATAAAAATAAGTTAGAAATAAAGATTTTAAATAAAAGATAAAAACATGGAAGAAGTAATGCACTGTCTCAAGGCAATTGAAAAGACAACTTTGATGATAATTTATTCTTTCCTCCTCTTCCACTGCATGCTACCACATTGTTTTTTCTTAGTATAGCCTCTCACATAACTTAAATGATTTCCATATTATTACTTAGCATAGTGCCACCACAATCCTTCTTTATTAAGTGTTCAGTGCTTAACAAGTATCTAGTATTTTAGGAGAGCTAGTGGATAATTATAAGTCATACATAAATGTACTTATAATTATTAGATAATAAGAATGTTTAGCATAACTTTGTATTAAGTACTGTTGTAGAACTGAACATAGGGCTGTAGAAAAGAATAGGTTTGCCAATTAGAACTTTTCAGAAGTGAGATTTAAATTTTTCCATAAGTATTAGAAGAAGAAAGAGGAGTGGAAACAGCAAAGGTAAACACCCTGAGGTCAGAACATACTTGAAACTGTGCCAGTATGATTTAAGCATAATCAGTCAGGCTTAGTGTAACAAGAGCTGAGGTTTGAATAAAGTCACTGTAATGCAGAGCCTTGAGAGCCAAGGAAAGAAGCACAGATTTAATTCTAAAGGCAATGAAGTGCAGCATGTGACAGATTTTAGTGGGATGAGCTACTTAATCCAATTTATATTTAAACTGATTGAATTTATTGCTCAGTGGCAAATTTTGCTACTTATAGTATGGCCCACAGAGAAACAGCATCAACACCAACCAACTAGGAGCTTGTTAGAAAAGTAGAATCTTTGGCCTCACTGCAGTCCTACTGAATCACAAGTCGACATTTACAAATTTCCAAGAGAATCCTTTACACAATGAAACATGAGAAGTACTGATTTAAGACACTCTTCTTTGATCCCACTGATTTTGTTCTGCTATAGACAAATTGTTTTCTTAGAACCTTCCATAAGTCTCATCCTGCAGTTTTTTGTTTTTGTTTTTCTGTGTAGCATGGCATGCCACATCATTTTATATATTTCAAGTCTTTTTTTCTTGATTTCATCCTCATCTTGCTGGAAAATATTTTCAAGTGATTGCCTCAGAAAGGGTTCAGTAAAGGTAAACCAGAATATGTGCACAGCTGAAGTTTGGCTCCTTTTAGAATTCAAGATTAAAGACTTTTCTGCAGAATTTTAATGACACTCATTTGTCATTGTTCATGAGTAGTAAGATGTTAACATAAAACTTGTTCCATTGTAAATAATCTCTTTTTTAATCTGGAAGCTTTTATAAATTTTTTTAAGTAAATGATAATATGCTTAGAGTTTGGGGGTATTTTCCTCCATATTAATTTGATGATAACTTATGTTTATTTTGTTTGCTTATCTCTCTGGAACTCTTATTTGTGGTATGTTGGACATCTAGATTTTCCTTTTTTATGTATTTTCTCGTTGTTTTATTTTCTATATCTTTTTTGTGAGAAAAAAACAGTCTTTTACATCTAGAAAATATAAAATTAATGTAATTTATTCTTATTCATATTTATTGCACAGAATAATATCCAACTTTTAAGGGAGCAAGAAAAATCTCCAGCTTAGTGATATATTATTTACTGTTCACTTCTAATTGAACATTTCAGTGGATGATTCTATTTAGTGGGATTTAATTTCATCTCTTCAATGACTAATTAGCCTGACTGTTGATATAAATCTCTAAGGAAGCAATATTTCTGTAAATCAGATTGTCCATATGATGTACATTGTAGTGAAATATTATGCTCACTATATTGGGGAAATTGTGAAAATGAAAGAGATTTAGAAGTCAATCAAATTCAATTTTGTTTTAAACATTCCTTAACTAATGAGAGACATTTTTAACATCTATTAAATACATTTTTTCTCTTTCGTAATCAGTGCTCTAAAACTTTGCCACGTGATAGACTGCTGACTTTAAATTAGTAAGTTGCCAAATTAGGTTCCCAGTCTAAGAATGATTACTGAACCTCTCTTGTACAAGTCATGCTTGTGCAGCATTAGTCAGTTCTACATCTTTGCAGACAATAGTCATCTATATGCAATATAGGTACATCATATGACTAATTAAACATTGTGATTTACTAATTATTGCAATATGCGATATGTGAGTGCCCATTCTTTATCTGACATTCATCTAGATGCTACAAATTCATCAGGAAAAGAAAGAGACACAGTTTATGCCCTCATGGATTTTACAGTTTGCTGAAGAAATTCAGTATTTAAGAGCAAAGCTAACATGGAAATATGGAAAATTAATCTGAAAACGAACTGTTAAGATGAGATCAAAAGGATGACCAGAAGTTGCCTGGTGAATTTAATATATAAGGATGAGTAAAATAAAATTTCCTTCAAAGGAAATCATGTGAAGGCTTATATTTTAGAACACATTCTATAAAGTCAGAGGTATTTTTTGATGAAGTAAATTCAGTTACATAGATATAGATGAGAAAGAAGTCTAGAGATGAGAACATGCACCCGATTGTGAGGATGATGTATGGCAAGAACAATGAAAAGCCATTAAAGTATTTTCTACATAGGTGTGAGACATTCTGCTTTGTGATTTTTAAAGATGACTGCCATTATAGAATAGATTAAACGTTGTAGGGTAGAAATATAAGGTGTAGAGATATACTCTAGTTAAGTTATAATTAAGGAAGGAATGAAGTGTTAGTATGAGTATAGAAAGCAGTGGATGTTTTCAAAATATACAGGAAATACACTGAGCAGGGTCAAATGGCAGATTTTAAATGGATTGATGAATTGTGAAGCATAAATGTATATTTTAAAAGTCAATCTATTACAATTGAATTGATGACAGTGTGAAGTTAGAAAGTCATGAATAATTGGAAATCAATGATATATCCCAGGTTTTAGGATTGAACAGTTGAGAAAATAGTGCTAACATAGAAATAGTAGTGTAGCATGCACAGAGAAGAATAATTTAAAGGGCATGTGTAACCAACTACAGAAAAAAACTATGAATGAATATATTGAAAAGTAAAAAGAAACGAAGAGCATGGGATATTTGTTAAGAGCAACCAAGATACGGAAATCTTCAGTAAAGGGGATGAAATTGAGTTTGTCAAACACTGATGATAAAACAAGAAAGTTAAAGGTCTTGAAATGGAACTGTACTTAGCCACATAGAAGTCACAGGTGGCATTAGCAAAAATACAGTGTCTATGAAGAAGTAAAAGCAATAGTAGATTGGATGATATGATGAGATATTTAAGTATAAAGATACTTAGCTTTCAAGAGTGTGTGGTAAATATTTGGGGGTGGATATTGTGCTAATTGTATTAGTTTTTAGTTTAAGAGACTTGAGCTTTGTTAAATACTGATAAAGAGACTAATATAATTTGAATAAAAATAAGACAGTGAAATCAATAGCATGAACTTTTTATTAAGGAAGCTGATTATGGACAGTATGCACACAATGCAAATCATCGTGGTAAAATAGGTGGTAAAATTAGGAAGAGTATCATCTTTCCATTGTAATGGGAGAATAAAAGGGAATGTGTGCAAGTGTAGGTAGGTTTGCATATTTATGGAAGAAACTCTCTTTGAATGATTAATATTGCTCCATTGTCCTCCTTAAATCTTTGAATCTCCTTTCTTACATACACCCTTAGGAGTTAAGTCTTTTGCTGGGCATGTGTGAGGAGGGTGTTCAAAGATTTTGGAAGGGCTATGGAGCAATGTAAGATAGTAACTATTTCACACCTACCAGAATGGTTGAAATTTTTGAAAACTAACAAATTAAATGTAAGTATGGTTGTGGAGCAACCCAGATCACTGGTGCCCTGCTGGTCAGAATGCAAAATGATACAATCACTTAAGAAAACTGTTTGGTGGTTCATTTAAACTTACGTATTTGTATTGTGACCTCGCAATTCCATAGCTGGGAATTTACACAAGAAAAGCAAATGCATATTCACGGAAAGACTTCTAAGAGAATGGTTATAGCAGCCATAATCAAAATTGCCAAAACCAAAAGATAAGTCAAAAAGCACCCATAGGATCACAGATAAAAAGCACAATATCTTGATACAATAATTTACCACTCAGCAAGGAAGAGTAATATACTACTGTTGCATGCAAAACCATGGTTCATCTCAAAAGCATTATGTTAAGTTAAAGTAGTTGGAAACAAAAGGATACATTCAATATAATTTCATTTACCTAAATTTCTATAACAGAGTAGGCAAAATGAATCTATATAACATGAATAAAAAAGTGATCTTGACAATAAAAATGGATAAACCTCTTGCCAGTATATACTAAGAAAAAAAGAAAGAAGACACATAGAACAATAACTCCTTATTTCTCCTTCCTTCCAGCCCCTGAAAACCACCATTCTGTTCTCTATTTCTGAGAGTTGACTATTTCAGATACCTTCTATAAGTGGAATCATAAAGTATTTGTCTGTCTGAGACTGGCTAATTTCATATAGCATAGTATCCTCCAGGTTTACTTATGTTGTCACAAATGGTAGGATTTCCTTCTTTTTTAAGAAGGAAATTATGTATACATACATATACATTGTGTGTGTGTGTATATATATATATTCCTATATGTATACACATATATAAAACACAAATTCTTTACCTTTTGATCTATCAATGAAAATTGTGATTTGTTCATATTTTGGCTATTATGAACAATGCTGTAATACTCATATACATATATATATATTCCTATATATACATATATATACACATATATATTCATATATATACATATATATATTCAATATATATATATTATGAATATATACATATATTATGTATACATACATATACATTGTGTGTGTGTATATATATATTCATATATATATATATATAAATATATATATAACACAAATTCTTTACCTTTGATCTATCAATGGACATTGTGGTTTGTTCATATTTTGGCTATTGTGAACAATGTTGCAATACACATAGGAGTTCAGATGTCTCTTAGTTAACATGCATTTGTGCACTTCAAATTTTGATAAAAGGGTACCTCTCATGTTAAGCATTGTTACTAGAAAAGTATTTTTAAAAAGCACACAAGGAAAATTTTGGAAAAGATGGATAAGTTTGTTACCTTGATTGTAGTGACAGATCACTGGTGTATCCATAGGTCTAACCTCAGCAAATAGTGAATATCAAATGTGCAGTTCTTTTGTATGTCAATTATACCTCAATAAAGCTATCATAAAGAAAAATAGTTCAGGAGGGAGAGAGAACAGGAGAAAGAAAAATGGGAGAGAGAGAGAAGAAAAATTACTAATATCAGAAATCAAAGAGGGAACATTACTAACATAAAATTATACCAAAGGGATAATAAAGAAATCTTATTAAAAAAATTCTATGTCCACAGATTTGATAACCAAGATAAAGTAGAACAATTACTTGAAAAAATGTAATTTTTCAAACCTTTCACAAGAATAAAAATTTGCAATAGATCTATCTCTATTAAAGACATTTAATCAATAGCTTATAACTTTCTGTAAGAGAAAACTCCATCTACATGAGTTTGGTAGTGAATTATAAGTATTTAAGGAATAAATCATATCAGTTACCTACAATTTCTTCTGGAAGACAGAAGCAAAGGGGATACTTTCTAATTCATTCTATAAGGCCAGCATTATCTTAATATATATATTAAAAAAAGAAAAAGATATTACAAGGAAAGTAGACTATGAATCAGTATCACTGCTCAAGAACATAGATTCAAACTCCTCAACAAAAAAATTATCAAAAGCAATTTAACAATGTATAAAAATAAGTTTACACTGTTGAGTGTATGATGGACTATATTGTTTGCTGAGAGTGATGGTAAGGAAAACTGAGCCAGCCCAACCAAGCAGAAAACTGCTCCGGGTGTTATAAAGTAGAAAGCAATACGTGTATCTCATACCTCAGTTAAAACTAGTTCTTCAAGCATGAGATATGTGACCCTACCCCCATGGCTCCCTCATGGAGAATACTTTCCAGTTTGTCTTTGATCAGTGGTAAGGAGGCACCAGCTGCCTGCCTAGTTTATTTTTGTTCTATGAGAAAACACAGAACACCTGTTTGTTAATAATAATCAACTGTTCAGAGAGAATAAATACGTGGGTCAGTATCTGCTCAAGGCTCTCGGCCCAGAAGGCTGTCAGCCCCCTGTAGCTCTCAGCTTGGAAGGCTGTTGGACCACTGATAATCCCACTTTGCCATTCTATCTGTGTGTCTGTTTCTTAATTCCTTTAGCACTGCCTGGGTAGGGGTCTCTACGACCAAGCTGGTCTCAGTAAGTGGCACCTAACAAGGGGCTCAAACCCACAATGAAGGGTCACCTGAGCGACAGAGGAAGGAGAAGCTAAGCAGAAGGTATCTCCAGTACTCTCAAAAAAATCTCCCAGGGTAAGTTGGGGGAGCTCTGAAGTATCCCAGAACTCTTGAAAGAATCTCCCAGGTGAGTTAGAGGAAGCCTGGAATTATCACAGGAACTCTTGAAAGAATTTCCCAGGTGAGTTAGGGGAATCCCAGAAATATCCCAAGAACTCTTGAAAAAAATCTCCCAGGGTAAGCTGGGGGAGCTCGAAAGTATCAGGCTAACAATGGGACAAAGATCAAGCAAACATGAGGTTTATTTACTGCGGTCTGCTTGGGCTTTAATGTGTTCTGCCTTACAGCCATTTCAGACAGAGTACGAGGAATAAGATTCAGGAGAGGAAGGGGAGTATGATGAAATATACAGAGAAAGTACAGAGAAAAAGGATGAAAAGTCAAATTAGGACAAGGTGTGCCCATCAGTATCTTGCTGTGGGATGGCCAGACGCTCCCGATATTTCTACCTCTGCTTCTGCTACTCTATGTACTCCTAGTACTATGGTAACAGGTTCCTTTCAATGAGCAAGACAAGAGGCAGATTTAGAAGCATGGCAATTTCTAGTTGCCGTCTGGTTAATTCCTATAGACTGGGATACTTTAACCCAAACTTTTTTATCTCCCTCTCAATTTTTACAATGTAAGACCTGGTGGACTGACAAGGCTAATATTCAAGCCATTGGGCAAATAAATGTTCAACCTCTGATTAATATTTCCATAGAACAGCTCGCAGGAACTGGTGTATGGGCTGCTTTACATGCACTGGCCACTATGGCTGACCTAGTCATAGAGCAGATTAGGAAGATATGTTTAAGAGCTTGGGAGAAAATTACATCAGGAAGTGAAAAAAATCCTTCTTCCAGAGCTGTTAAACAAGGGCTGAAAGAGCCATATGCCTACTGTACAGCTCAATTGCAGGAAGCCATAAGAAAGGCCATATCAGGCAAAGAGGCTCCGCATATTGTATTACACTTACTAGTGTTCAACAATGCTAATTCTGAATGCCAGGCTGCTTTATGGCTACTTAAAGGGAAAGCTCACTTGGTGGATTACATTAAGGTGTATGATAGAATAGGGGGAAGTTTGCATAAAGCTACATTGTTGGCACAAGCTATGGCTGGACTCAAAATAAATAAAGGATATGCATTTTTTCCTGGGATGTGTTTCAATTGTGGAAAAAGAGGTCATACAAAAAAGGAAAGTAGAAAAGGGCAAAAAACAAGTCCTTTATCTTTTTTGAAACAAAGGAGTACTGAGCCCGACTTATGTCTCAGATGCAAAAAAGGAAGCCATAGGGCAAATAAATGTTATTCAAGATTTGACAATGAAGGAAATCTGATTTCAGGAAATGGGTCGAGGGGCCCCCCTCCAGCCCTGATGCAAACTGGGGCCTATCCAATATGAGCTATTCTCTCATCCCTAAACAATGCTTGTTCCCTGACACAGCTAGGAGTGCAGCAGTAGATTTGTGCAACTCTCAAAAAGTATTTTACTGGGAGAGCCACCTCAAAAATGCCTACAGGAATTTGTGGCCCTTTACCCCCCGGAACAGTGGGTTTACTTCTAGGGAGCTCTAGTCTTAATGTACAAGAAGTTAGAATTCAAACGGGAGTTACTGAGGCAGACTTCATAGGGGAAATTCAGATTGTGATGTCTTCCTCCATTCTGGAGGGCGCTGAGCCTAGGGAATGCAGCTCAGCTTTTAGTTATACCATATGAGAAAATAGGAGAAAGTGAAACTAAAAGAACTGGAGGATTTGGAAGTACAAACAAGGCAAAGCAGCGTATTGGGTAAATCAAACTACTGATACACCTCCTACATGTGAAATTACAATTCAGGTAAAGAAATTTAAAGGATTGATAGATACTGGAGCAGTTGTTTCTATTATTTCTCTCCAACATTGGCCACTTTCTTGGCCTGTGGAAAATGCACAGTTCAAAGTGCTTGGAGTAGAGCAGGCCTCTGAAGTATATCAAAGCTGTCGCATTTTAACTGGGAGGGAGCCACGTGGGCAGGGTCACATATCCCATGCTTAAAGAACTAGTTTTAACTGGTGTATGAGATAGACGTACTGTTTACTACTTTAGAATGCCCTGAGCAATTTTCTGCTTGGGGGGCTGGTTTGGTTTTCCTTGCCATCACTCTCAGCAAACGATATAGTCCATCATACATTCAGCAATACGCTACAGCCAAGTAGAATTTATACCAGGTGTGCAAGACTGGGTCAACATTCAAAAATCAAATGATGTTATCCATCCTATTAAAAGCTTAAAGAAGAAAAAAATCACATTATCATATCAATAGAATCAGAAACATCATTTGGTACATGATACCATTCATGATAAAAACTGTCAGCAGCTAAGAATATAGGGGAAATTTCTCTGTCTGATAGAACACATATACAAAACAACACACAACTAAACTCATTTTTGATGATTAGAAACTGGGGGTTTCCCATTAAGATAAAATGTAAGGACAGAAAGTGATCTCTTACTACTCCTTTTCAATATCCTTATGAGAAGTCCTAGCTAATAAAAATAAAACAAGAACTGTAAATGGTTATATTTATTGGGCAAAACACATAAAACTTTTTTTTTTTTGCTGATGACATGATTACATCAAAAATGTGAAATAGCTGACAAAAATTTCTCGAATTAATAAGTAATTATAGCAAAGTGATAGAATAAGGTGAATATAAAGTCGATCACTTTCCTATGTATGAGCAATGAACAAGCAAAATTTGAAATTAAAAGTAACATACCATGTACATTAATACTCCCCACAATGAAATACTTAGAAACAAATTTTATGAAATATGCACAAGATCTACATGGGGAAAACTGCAAAATCTAATGAAAGAAATCAAAGAAGAAAGAAAGAGAGAGATTTCATGTTCATGGAGATAAAGACTCAATATTATCAAGATGCCATTTCTTTCCAAATTGATCTATAAATACAACATAATCACAATCAAAATCCCAGCAAGTTAATTTAGGTATATCAACAGATTCTAAAGCTTATACAGAAAGAGACATAAGATTCAGAATAGAAAAAACAATATTGAAAGAGAAGAACAAACTTTGATGGAGAAGATTATCCAACTTCAAGGTTTACAACAAAGCTATAGTAATCAAGACAGTGTTGTGCTGGTAAAAGGATAGACAACCAGAACAAAATATAAAGGCCAGAAAGAGATCTACATAGTCAGGTGATAATTGAAAAGGGAGCAAAGGTAATACAACAGAACAAACTAGTATTTAAAACAAACAATACCAGAAGTCTTGAACGTTCACGTTAAAAAAAAAAAAAAGACTCCACAAATTTTACACCCTTTACAAAAATTAACTTATAATGGAACATAGATGTGAATTTAAAATATAAAACTATAAAATTCCTAAAAGATAAGAGAAAACCTAGGTGACTTGGGAATGGGTGATCCATTTTAGATATTGCCCTAAGGCATGCTTTATGAAAGAAATAATTGATAAATATATTTTATTAAACTTAAACTTATACTTTTAAAAAGACAATATCAAGAAACGAAAAGACACAGACTGCAGAAAAATATTTGTAGAAGATAGATCTAATTAAGGACTATTATTTAAAATAGGAAGAAAACTCTTAAAACTCAACAAAAGGAACAAGAAAAACAATTAAAAATGAACAAAATATTTGAATAGGCACCTATAAAAAACATACACATATCACAAGTAATCATGTGAAAATATGTTCAATATTATATATATCATTAGGAATTTGCAAATTTAAATGAGATACCACTGCACATCTTTTAGAATGGCACACTCTTATAATACAATCCAGCAATCACTCTCTTTTCCATTTAACCAAAGGAGTTGAGAACTTATGTCTACACAAAAATTTTCACACATATATTTATTTCAGCTTTATTCATCACTGCTGATACTTGGAAGCAACTAAAATATTCTTTAGTAGGCACACAGATAAATAAATGGTAGTACATTTAGACAGCAGAATATTATTGATTGCTAAAAGAAAATGAGCCACAAAACTCTGAAAAGACATGGAGGTGTTTTTAGTGGAATATAGCTAGATAAAGAAGCTAATCTGAAAATTCTGTATACAGTATTTTTCCAACTAGATGACGTTCTGAAAAGAGCAAAACTATGGGCATAGTGAAAAACAAATAAAAAATGAGTGCATGCTAAGGGATGAGTGGAGGCATGAACAGATGGAGCAAAAGGATATTTAGGGCAGTGAAAAGTACTCTGTGTGATACTATCAACATCATTATGCTTTTCTCCAAACTCACAGAATGTTCACCACCAAGAATGAAGCCTAATTTAAACTACAGACTTTGAGTGGTGACAATGTCCCATTGTAGGTTCATCAATGATAACAAATGCACCACTCTGCAAGATATGTTGATGATGGAGGACACTGCAGGAGTGGCGCTAGGGGATATATGTAAACTCTCTGTACCTTACTCTCAACTCTGCTATGAACCTCAAACTGCTCTAAAATATAATCTTAAGAAAAAGAAAATACATGTAGATCTTCCAGTAGATAATTAGGTAGTGATAATTTTAATGGATTTTAAAATGAAAAAATAACATGCAATACACGGCCAAATTAAAATATCATTATTACTTCTTAAAAGAAAATATAGGACAGGGAATACAAATTTCTCAAAAGGAAGAGAGAAGACTGGACATTGACCCCTCTTAGGTTATGACTACCCATCTTTCTACACTATTGATCATGTTTTGTTGCAACAGGATTTGTTGTAGCTAAACAGAATATTTTATCTTAGTAAATTATTAAAAGAAACTATAATCCAATAGAAATTACACTTCATTTCTCAAGGTCAATAACAAATAGTGCCTTTACAATGTATTACTTAAGATTAATACAATCAGAAACTAAATTCACATAGAAACTCACTAAGTAGAACAACTTCCATGACATTTAAAGTGTTAAATCGTTGTTCTTGCATTTATCTACTGAAATTTTTTATTATTCAAAGCATACCCCAAAACTGCCTTCTAAATTAAAAAACAATGAAAATAGGCCCTTTGTATCTTTGTACTTACTATGCATTGAAATATATAACTTGGCAAATGTCCCAGATTTTTATAATTTGTTAATGTTTCCCAATGCTGATCAATCACAGACACTAACTATACATTATTTTTAACTTTTAACACCACTTAAACTACCACCAATTCACCACCTTTCTATTTCTTCCAAATATCTGTCAAAATATTTGCCCTCTGAGCAAATCTCACCAACCATACCAAAGCAATGGGTAGTAATATCCAGTAATTGGTTGGAATTTGACACATCTTCCCATGTCTTATTTCTCAGAGACCAAGCATATCATATTTTTTATATAAATGGATGGGAAAAAAAAGGAAAACCTTGCCCCTTTCTTATTTTCCTTCAAGAAGTCAAGTGAGAGGCTTGGTTTTCTTTGTGTATTTGTTCAAAGTATTCTTACTTCTCCCATTTCTTTCTAATCCTTTGCTTTTCGACTTGCAATGATTCTAGTTGGCTATTATTTAAAATGCATTTTCTTCTCTTACAAATATCTAGCTATAATGTATGTAAGTTGACATATTTGTGAAACACAAAATTGGTGTTTACAAATATGTCACAGCGGAAATTTCTTAACATTGTACGGTTATTTTAATATCTTGAAATAAAGAACCAAATATCAGTGCAGTGATAAATGGCACCATTTCAATTAAGTTATGACTCTTAGATCACCAATTTATAATTCAAAGCTTAGATACTAATAGAAAAGCTAATGTTATTTTATTAACCTCCATTTGACTTACTGCTTGAATCAATGAGAAATACTTGGGTTATACTTAATTTTAACTGATTTTCATACACAAAATTGTTGCCATTTACCAGCAATTAAAAACATTCTTATCTTATATCTGAAAGAATTATGAACCCTTCTCAATGTATTTTTTCCTCAGTATACAAAGCCTTATTAGTTTCCTTAGAAAGTCTCTTAAGAGTGGAAAAGTCAGTCATAAAGCTTCTTTCTTGCTCTCTGAACATAAGAAGCAAGTGTGTGGTGTTCTCTAATGTGGAAGAAATATTTAAGCAGATTTATTTTTGAATATACTTTATAAACTTCAGGGAAATAATGTCCCTTTGGATAAAAAGAAGGTATAATTGTCAAAAACAGAAAGTAATAAAGGCCGATTTTTAACAAAAATATTTGAGTATATTTTCAGTGTTTAATCTCTCAGTTGAAATGTTCACCGATTTTATTTCGTACAGGTGTAAAGATTTATTTATCTTTTTATTTTTTCGCATTATGTTGATTACACTTTTACTCTAATTTGCACAATAGCTTTGATTATTGTACAAATACATATATGTAGTATATGTAACACACTTTAAAGTTTCTTACTAGTTTCAGGATTAAATTAAGGTTTCCCATGCGAAGGGTACATGGCCTATGTGTATTTCTTTTACATTTATACTCCTTCACTGAAGAAATTATAGTTTTCCAAATATTAGATACAATCCGAAGTAACCTTTGCTTAAGGCATATTCTTCCTCTGTCCTTACTGTACTTCATGCCAGGAAAAATCCTCTTTACCTTTCAAACACCACTCAAATGTCTCTTGGTGAAGCTTTCCTAGTGGGAAATGGTCCCCACTGTCCTCTACCTGTCTCCAGACAGAGTTAAATATTCTCTTTACTGTACATATGATATAAATTTATATTATTTTTCATAAGCTAGAATTGTTTATACATAAATTTGTCTTATTAGATTATAGTTATCTTGTTGACAGGGACTATTTACCATATATGATCATATCTGCATCAGAGAATTTTGTTCCTGGAACATGATAGGCAAATAGAAACTCTCCTGAGGGGAAAAAAATGACTAACTGATTAACTCATTTCTGCCTGAGGTTACAATTTTTTGAATTTGAAAATTCAGACCTTGATGATGACCTTGAGCAGGATAGAAATAATTCCGACATGCTTAGAGTTCCAATAATGGAACACTAGCTACAAGTGAGTTTTAATAAGAAAAAAATATTGAATGGCAGGCAAAATTGGTCATTTGTTCACTAGTATCAAAAGTAAGATATTGAATCTAAGAATCCTCTTTAAAATTAGGTTAGATAATTTAGACAATTTATGTTTTTATTTTTGTCTTAAACCTAACAGATACTTTTCTAGATAATTTTATGTACTTTTCATTATTTTATTTTCACAGAATTATTTTGTGTATAAATACTATATTTCAGTATTTATTTTATAGATGAAAAAACTGAGGTTTGAAAGACTTATGTAACTTTCCCAATGTCATACAAACAGGTAACAGGCAACATTTGAATGCTGTTCTAGCTTCAAAGCTAATATTCTTCTGGTATTAGTTGAAGATGCCCATTATCCCAAAGAAGAAGCTTCAGGAGAAAAAGTAAATCATTCACTAAAGACCTAGTCTTTGACTTTTAAAATTTATTTCTTGTAAATTATTTTTGAGAATAGATTTTACTTTGGTCAAACTAGGTGTTGACAACTTGAAAGTTAGACAGTTGAAAATGGTTTATTGCAATCAAGTTTTACTTGCAGTGGTTTCCCCTAAATGAAAATATTAAAGAAAATATTCTAGCTAAATTCTGTAGATAAACCTAAGCATTACTGTTTTATACTTGCATACAGTGTACTCTAACTGGAACCTTACATTATACCTTAAAGCTTTCAGGTTAAATATATCTACTTTGACCTCTATTTAAACCTACTTTGAAACCAACATTTTATTGGTTTTAACTATATTGATTTTTCAATTGAAGATAGCATTGTATTCACATGAAAGTTCATTTGTTACAGCTTTCCATTTATAAGCTCCTGTATCTTGATTTAATGTTATTTTCTTGCAGAAACTAAAGTTTGTAGGTCAATCTTGAAGAATGAGTATAACCACAAATATAGCAGATGCCTCATAAAATTATCTTCTACTGCTTCCCTGTGACCTCTGTCAAAGAAATAACACTCATACCCACGTCAGCATGAACAGCTGTGGATGCCGCTGTTAGATAGCCCTGACCTATCCTCCCAAGGGTAGTGCCCAACCAGGAGGGAATGGTGATTTTCACAGAGTCAATGTTATTAACGCCAACATGAATCAGAAAATACTGCCTCAAATCTAAAAATTAGATGCCACAGTTCATAAAAAACAGCAAACTTCCTTTGTAATAAATCAACCCAAGTTCTATGTAGATGTTTATGGAAATGATAGCAGTTATGTAAAGATTTTTATATCCTTCAAAAGTTCATTTACAATAATTATGTAAATGGATAAATAAATTGCACATTTCTTTTGCAGTGAAGTAATTAGAAATCTTCCTCTTATTTTCTGCCGAAAGAGCCTTTAAACAAAAATTCACAGGCAGAAGATGGTAGAACTAAACACTGCAGGTATGTTTTCATTATGCTTCACTAGCTGTAACTTATCTTGCTACATCAATCCATAAGTAGTAAGGAAGATACAAAACCAGGAATTTGACTCATATAGCCAAATTATTAAGCAAAATGAATGCTTTCATATTGTAGTTTTTTCACTTGATCAGTAAGTCTTTCCATATATAAACCCATCTTTATGGCTGGGCACGGTGGCTCACACCTGAAATACCAGAACTTTGGGAGGCTGAGGCAGGTGGATCACCTGAGGTCAGGAGTTCAAGACCAGCCTGAACATGAAGAAACCCTGTTTCTACTAAAAATACATAATTAGCAGGGTGTGGTGGTGCATACCTCTAATCCTAACTACTCAGGAGGCTGAGGCAGGAGAATCCCTTGAACCCAGCATGCGGAGCTTGCAGTGAGCCAAGATTATGCCATTGCACTCCAGCCTGGGCAATAAGAGCAAAACTCCATCTCAAAAAAAAAAAAAAGTCTTTGCGTGTGTATAAATATACACACACATAAAACACATACACATAACACACACATACATGTACCACACACATGTGCCACCCACATTTACATATCCACATACACTGGAACACACTCTGGTTTATCAACTTTAAGGTTTTCAAATAACTTCTTACTAGCTTTTAGCTGACACTGAATACATAAACTTTAGCCAAAGAAATCTCTGAATAAAAGGAAAAGGACTGTATATGTTTCATTAATTAAAATTTTTGTTTCAGTTTAAGTGTGTGATATGGTTTGGTTGTGTCCCCAACCAAATCTCACCTTGAATTGTAGCTCCTATAATTCCCACATGTCATTGGAAGAATCTGGTGGGAGGTAATTGAATCATGGGGGCATGGGGGTGTGTCTTTCTTGGGCTATTCCTGTTACAGTGAGTAAGTCTCACAAAAACTGATGGTTTTATAAAGGGGAGTTCCCCTGCACAAGCTCTTCTGCCTGCTGCCATGGAAGATATGATCTCATTTGCCTTCAGCCATGATTGTGAGGCTTCCCCAGCCATGTGGAAATGTGAATCAATTAAACCTCTTTCCTTCATAAATTACTTGGTCTTAGGCATGTCTTTATTAGCATTGTAAGAATGGACTAATACAGCATGCTTGAACTCCATAGTTTTCCATGAGCTCATGAAGTTAAATCAAAATGAACAAATTCCCATGTATTGAAATGCATTCTCCTCTGGAAGAAACTTTTTGGTTGCTTTATGGCACACAAATATCAAAATAAGTTTTGATACATTTGAATTTGTAACTCCATGAAAATGCAATCTTCAACTCTCCCCCAATTTATTTCTGGTATCTTGTTCCCCAGAAATAGTTCTGAACCCAAGTTGCTGCAAGGTTTCCTCATGGACTGTGCTTGAGCTACAGGCAAATGTAGGAAGAACATCATTAAAATATTTTATTAACCCATGAAGAGATGTAAGATCATTTCAAAAGTTAGGGCATGCTGGGGGAGAAAATGATCCTCTAAAAACATATACTACATTAATTTATTCCACAGGTTATTTATAGATTATCTTCTCCATGCCAAGGGTGGGAATAAGCAGTGAAATAAAAAAAGACCAAGCAACCACTCTCATGGTTTTTATAATCTCATGAGTTTTAAAACTTAGTGAAGAGCAACAGAGAGTGAACTAGTAAACTACCATTTAATATAATGAGTAACATTTCACAAAGAAGAAAAAATCAGGTAGGATATAGAGATAGTGAGAGAAAGCTGGTATTTTACAGATTGGGCAAGAAGGTTTTCTCATTGAAACCCAAAATTGTAGAATCTGGAAGTGTCAATATTCTGGGCAACTGTTAAGTGAGCAAAGAGGAGAAGAGCAGAAAATGAAGAGAGAGAGGGAGAAGTTGAGGGATCATGGTGGCCTTTCAGCTAGGTGAGACAGAAAACCAGTGGAAAGACTAGGGCAGAGAAGTGACATGGAATTATTAGGTTTTATAATATTATCTTCTATTATTCTGTGGAAAATAAATGAAAAGTGGTCAAAAGCAGCATGAGAGAGACTAGTTTGGAGGCTCCTGAAACACTCCAGGAGTAACGGAGGTGGAGATAGGGGGAAGTAACACCGTGCTATATATTTTACTATTATTATTATCACTACTGTTAATTGTTTTTAGAGGGGGTGTCTCTTGTCCAGGCTGGAGTGCAGTCATGGATTATAGCTCACTGCAACTTCAATCTCCAGGGCTCCAGTGATTTCGCTACTTTATCCTCCAGAGTAGCTGAAACTCCAGGCACACACCACTAAGCCTGGCTAATATTTTGTTCCATTTTTGTAGAGATGGGGGTCTTGCTATGTTGCTCAGGCTGTCCTCAACCTCCCGGCCCCAAACTTTGCTCCTACCTTAGCCTACCAAAATTCTGGGATTGTGAACATGAGCCATCATACAAAGCCCGGACCCGAGATATTTTGAAGGTAGACTTGACATGATTTGCAATAGACTAGATCTTAGGTGGGAAAGAAAAACACCTTAATTATATTGGTTTCCTCACGGTTTTATTTTCTAATACTTTTTTTCATTTAAGCTTTTACTGTTTGATCCCCATGACTCATTTCAAGCAAAAATATACTAGTGACAAATAACCATGCAGAGTACAAATGGAAAATAAAATAAAATGCAAAGTTTTCTGTGTGCTCTAAATTTTTTCCCCACAAATAATTCAGGATGCTCATATAAACTTTCTAGTGGCTATTTATTTATGAATTCTGAGAAGAACACTCTTGTCTTTGGCATAATTCCATCTCTTTTCACACATCATCTTTACCTTTGGATTTTTCCCTTGCCTAAAGGAATGGACCCTTTAACTAGACCTTGCTACCTACAGTCTCTTCATATAGTCCACCCCCTTTAAGCTCCTCTACTGGTCTAGGCAGTCGGTTCCAATATACTTATTTAACAATTAGTATATTCAGTCATGCTTCCGCTCACTTCATGATTTCTCTATACAAAATCATAAGTTACGTTCTATTTTCCCGCATTTTATACACAAAGAAACCAAGCAAAAGAGTAGTTAAGTAATTTGTTCAACATCACCCACCCAGTGAGAAATAATCTAGGGTTCACTTCCTGCAAACCTGGCTGAGTTTGTTCTGTCAACCTTCAGGTTATGAGGTCTTACTCATAATCCACCCCCCCAGCCTCTCCCAACCAGTAAAACTGACTGCCTATAACTTCCCCTAAGCCCTGCTTTTCTCTAGGAAAACTAGCCTGGTGATGCTTTTTATTAGGTAAATTTCCTAGAGCTAATCTAGTCTCTAACTAAAAGTAAAGAAAGAAAAACAAACATAAAAACAAAATAAAAAAGTCTGTGTGGCACCAGTGGTACCTCAATCCAATCGAAATGGATAAATCGTCAAAACACCATGCTATTCAACAATGTCACAGGCTACCGAAAAACATTTGTTTGAATAGGTATCTTACTGCTTTTGTTTGTTTACAAGAAACAAAAGATTATTTCAGAAAAAAAGATAAATATTTTATTACAAGCTATTATACTTTATTGAGGTATCTAAGAATAGAAAAGGAAGTGTGCTGAGACCTCATTAGAGACCAACAGCAGAAATATTAGGAAGCTCATCTCAAATTGTCTCCTTCACGTGGACACTGGATCTTGTTCTTTCTGCCATATACCAGTATCTTTATTTTCTATCCAAATATTTGTCATCTTCCACATGGGCATATGACCATTAATATCCACATATAAATTCCTGAGTTTATATGGTCTCAGTGTAAATAATCAGCAAAAATTAATCATAGCCCATAAAATTCACTTTTAATCTTGGAGAAAAAAACTATGCTTTCAAGCTGGAGTTAGAAGACTTCCTGTAGCATTCCATTATACCAACATCACTGTCAAGTCCCTGGGAATAACTTTAAGTGGACGGCCCAAATGACCAAAAGTTTTATTAAAATTGTAAGTGAAAATTCAATGCCATTTTGAATTAGTATTGAAAGCTGCCATTGTAACTCCATTCAAACTGTTCTAGATTTCTAAAGGCAGTGATATACCCACTATATGGATGGGGTGATTAACTGAGACACACGCACATGCACATACATTAGCTGTATGTACATATTTATTTTTCACATTCAAATAATATGTATTTTAAAGTGTCTCCTACTGTAATTTTTATGAGATGTCAAAAGGAGGTGAATATTGAGCTAACTCTTGTTTCTACGCCCCTTCTTTCTATTCTTGTGCTTTTTCAAAATGCCCTATTTTCCCCCTTTCTCCTCAAATCTCAGCCAGTTATAAAGCTTACTGCTTTAATGCTGCCCCTTAACTATCTTACTTTACATTAGAATATCTATTTTTTCCATAGTATTAAGCATAATCTTATATGCACAGCCCCTCAAAGGTTCTTTACACCTAAGAAAAACTCATTAAACATTTGATAAATTCATCAGTTGAAGTTAACAATAAGATACTTGTTTATTCTTGAATTTTCATTCCATGATCTCTATTTTAGTTCAGGATTCTATTTTCAACCAGTTACTCTAAGGGTTATAAGGAAGGTAATATTCAAAAGTGTTTTTGATTCTAGATATTTCTTTATTTCTCAAAAAAAATGGTTTCTCAAATAATATATAATAGAGGCAGCATTTGTTTGATGGAGAACTAAAATCATGTACAAAGGGCTTTATTGCCATAGTGTTCTCTGCTGTATTATTAGCAGATAGGATAATTAATAATTTCAAATCTAAGCATAGCTCTATGTATAATACAGTTACTTTACATAAATATTTTATTATATCTATTTTTATTAGTCTATAAATTCATGATTATCCTTTAGAATCATTTTACAATAAAAAATAGTTTCTATAATGTAAATTGTATCCCATAGGGATTTATTGGTTTCTATTCCCGTGGTATAATTTCATATCTCCTTACTTTCAAAATCTATTTTGAATTAAAAGACTCTTCTAGATAATTTACCGCTGAATTTTTCTCTGTGAATATATGTCTCTGTGTGAAGATGAGTTATATATAAGGGTACATTTCAAAGAAGTTCGAGAAAACTTTTTTATTAATTTATATATATGTAGTTACCATTTCTACAATTTTCAATTATTTTATTCTATGTTTCTAGTTCTCTTAAGTTTCTTTTTCTTTTTTTCATTTTTCCAGTTTTCATTGAACTTATAATTTATTTCCAACTGATTTTATAGTTGTACATTGCATGTTTACATTTCTGGTTTTTCTATGAGATACATGATTTTTACTTTCAACACTTTGTTCCTGCTCTGTATTTCCAATATCTGCCTTTATTTCGTTGAGAGTATTTAACATCTTCATTATACATTTTCTTTTGGTTTGGTTTATTATGACTGGTTCACGCATACCAGAATATTATTTATGTTTGTTTTTATTTTTAAATAATCTTTGTATATAGCAATTGAGTTCCTCAGATGTTCAGTTTTCTTTGTGAACTCACATCCCTTGAGATATCAACTACTTGCCTGGCAATCTCAAAGGAGAGACACAAACATTAGTGATTGCTTTCACTTTTTAAAGTTACCAGTTGCTGTATAAACCAAGAATTTAGTTTACTCCAGCAAATCTGCTTCATGGATAAATAACCTCCTCTGGTTCTCTCCCAACCGTTGCTATTTCCTAAGAACTGTTACACTTGGATGTAATCACCACCCTTCATGGTCTACACCTACACTCTGTAACAAGGGCTTCCAGAGACCCACCAGTCTTGCATTAGGTGTGCCCTATCCTAGTCAACATTAAGTACAAACTTTATTACTTATCTCATACTCCAGGCTAGTGATGAGTTACTGATGTTCTTGTCAATCTTGCATTGTTGATTTATTGTGAAAGATACACCAAGGATAATAATGGAAACAGGGCACAAAGGGAATAACTAAAATATCTGCTCTGTCTTATATTTGGCACAGATGCTCTTTTTCTCTCTCTTTCTTTCTTTCTTTTCTTTCTTTTTCTTTCTTCTTTCTTTCTTTCTTCTTTCTTTCTTTCTCTTCCTTCCTCCCTCACTCTTCTTTTTCCTCTTTCTCTCTCTTTTTCTCTTTCTTTCTCTTCCTCCTTCCCTCCCTCTCTCTCTTTCTTTCTTCTTTCTTTCTTTCTTTCTTTCTTTCTTTCTTTCTTTCTTTCTTTCTTCCTTCCTTCCTTCCTTCCTTCCTTCCTTCCTTCCTTTCTCTTTCTTTCCTTCTCCCTCTCTCCCTCCTTCACTCCCTCCCACTCCTTCCTTCCTGTTCTCCTTGATGGTGGCTGCAAAGCTCCAATGGGTTGAATGAGGATAACTATAATGACAAATGCTATGTTTCCCTTCTTCCCTCCTTCCCTCCCTCCCTCCCTCTGTTCCTTCCTTCCTTCTTTCTTTTTTTTCTTCTTTTCTTCTTTATCTCTCTCTCTTCCTTTACAGAGGTAGAATCTTTCACTATTTTTCCCAGGCTGTTCTCAAATTTTTGGGCTCAACTTATCCTCCTGCTTGAACTTTCTTAGTAGCTAGGACTACAGGAATGCATTACCACACCTGGCTTCATGCTATTTCATTAAAAATTACTAAGTCATTCTCTGCCTATAACATTCAGTTGTCACCCTGTTTATCTTACAATTATTGTGCTAGAACCACTATATACACATATATAGCATTTTTACACTATAACATTAAAAATGGGTTATAAATTACAAAAAATATATTTTATATCTATTTTGACATTTAAATATCAACAACATTCAAATATAATATGTTCATAGTTGTAACAATTAATCACTTTGAATATCTCATAGAGAGTCTTTTCATTTATAAGTTTGAGATATAATAATTTCTCTGAAAGTGGATTTAAAATTATAGTAATAGATTTCCATAGTTTAAAAGATGTTTCCAAGACCAAAAAGTATAAGCATGAAGTAGCACAACGGCAAAAGGATTTAAAACAAATAAAAGTGTTCCAATAACTGACCCGGAGCTTAGTAGATTAAGAAAACTTAATATTATCAATGAACTGGGAACATATTGGTCTCCATTTGACCAATACTTCCACTTCCACTTTAGGATTCTCCTCTCCAGAAGCAGTGTACCTCAAACAGTAAATAGCTTTTCAGAATAACGTTTATTTAATATAAACTTCAGAAAGGGGCATGGATATTTCCAGAAGAAGTATCCCTGTTTCCTTCACCCCTATGACTTCCAGACACACACACACACACACACACACACACACACTTCAAGTGAATCATCATTCACTTGAAGTGTGTGTGTGTGATACTGTGTTTTTTCCTACAGCAAAATTAGACTCTGGATTTTAACTCTTGTGACTTTGTTACATTTGTCTCTACTTCTACAACTCATTTCTTAGCCAATGTTCTTTGCATATGATTTCATTCAGGAAGATTCTCAGCATCTTGCTTTTATGGGATCTTTGGAATGTCATTTTTCTGGCCAGAAACCTGTAGCCAGTTGTGCTTTTACCTGAGTTTTGCTAGGGCCAGATGGGTTGTTCTACCTACTCAGCCTTGCAGGCTGTGCTTAGCTCACACTACTGACCTGGATCCCACACCTCTAAGGCAGACTGAGAGTCAACTGTGGAGTGACAGAGGGTATGTAAGCAACCATTCAGTCAGACACTCTGGCTACTGTTACAGGGAAGGCAGCTCCAGGTGCCTGCATGGGTGCCAGCTCTCTGCAAGGCTGTGACTGTACCAGGGGCACTGCAAGCAGCTTCCTTGGCTGGCATTAGGGAATGTGGTAGGGCCTGGAAGCTTGGAGATGCCAGGAACCATGGGGCCCAAAGCAGCACTCACAGCTTTGACTCAGGGAGCTCCCAGTTCTGGGCTCCCTGAAGGGCTGCAGTTTTTCTCTTCTCTTTACCTGCAACATGGCAATCAAGGAGCATGTTTCAACCCTGTTTGTGTTACATCTCTTTTAGCTTAACCATTCATGGGCCCAAGTTTTTTTCTTGCTACCAGGAAGAATGAGATACATGGAAATAGAGAATGAGTAAGATAAAGAGGAGCTTTATTGAGCCATAGAACAGCTCAGAGGAGACCCACAGTGGGTAGCCTCTTTCCACATCCAGGGTGTCCTGATGAGTATTCAGCTCCTAGCAGGTAGGAGACCCTAGAGTGGGAAGCTTCTCTCTGAAGGCAGGTCTTTTCATCTTCTCTGCAACTGTTGGCAGAGAGGAGGCCCTGGAATGGGTGGTTCCTCTCTGCAGGCAGGTCACCCCAGCATCTCTGCAGCTCTCAGCAGAAAGGTTATCTCCTCTCTGCAGTTGGTCATTTGGACATTTGCTCATCTCTGACTGTGCCTGGGGCTTTTATGGGCCTCAGAGGGGAGGAAGTGTGCACCCATAGCTCCATGGATGGCTATTGGTGGGCCCAGAAAAGACACCACAAGTTCCCACTCTGGTCTGTGGGACTGGAAGCCTGCCCCACAGCCATCAGGTCCTCCCTGGCCTGAAGGTGAGGCCTCAGTGGGCACCTGCCCCTTCCCCCTTAGGAACCTGCCTGCCTCCTGCTGCTATTCATGGTGCCTGGACTTAGCCCTGACTTTGCTTCAAGATCAGGACTGACAAGGTGCTGACAGCAGAGAGAAGCCAGGCAGCAAAAGCAGGCACTTCTGAGCCTGCAAGTGCAAGGGGGCCTTCCTGGGCCCCAAATAGTGCAGGGTTGCCTGTGTCAACAGCTGCTATTTGGGTGGCTGCAACTGCACCTGGATGGGTGAGGGTCCTGCATACTCTGTGGAGCTGGAGGTCCAGGTCTGCAGCTGTGTTTTGGGTAGCCGCAGCTTTGCCCAGGAGAGGAAAAATTCTGGAAATTCAATGTTTAATCCAAAGTTATAAAAAAATCACATCTCTCCTCAAGTGTTTCACTCTCTCATGTTAATTATTCACCCTACTGCCACTATTAAATCTCCAATTCCCCTGACTGTTAGAAAAGTGATCTGATTAAGCACATAGATTTGTGAATAACAGCTTCCTAAATACTTTTACTAGTATGTGGTTATTCATTGAATACCTCTCTATGGTATGTGAATTAACAAATAAATATTCTAGATTAAGAAATGCCTGCTTTCCTTCCTCATAGTAGATATTCAATAATGTTTATTGAATTTTGCTTCAGTCTATATTGTAAAGAAAGAAAATTTAATGTAGTCACATCTAAGGCAACTCAAATTTTCATAAACTTACTGAATTTTTCCTATGCAAATCTGATCTAAGGTCCATACCTTAGATTGCCAATAATCAGAAGAGAACTAATAAAAATTCCACAGGTTTCCAGTCAGGAATTTAAAGTCATGATGTAATAGAAACAGCATGCCCAGGAAGAAGCTACCACTCCCATTTCAGTTAAATTAGGCCCTTATGCCTCTTCCCAATCCATGGACCATAAGGGAAGCAGCTGGAAAAGGCAGGAGCAGATGGGGGTGTGGACTGAATGCCAACTCAGTGTTTTTTCTTCATCAAGCAAAGGTTTAGCTTTGACGCATGTGAATGTCAGCCAAGAGCTTTGTGGAAAACTTTGGCATAGACCTTGAAACCTAGCAAGAGCTTCAGCTTCCAAAGAGTAACATGATCAACAACATATATTTTTCCAATTTTCAGTTTAATGGCTTTGACTGTTTAGGGGTGATGAGATAATAGGTTATAAATTTTTTAAATCTCCCTTCTCTTTCTTATCACATTTCCATTTCTGAAAAGAAGGGCTAGTAGAGTTGTCTTTATTATATGTTTCATCCTTCCTCACTGTCTTTATAGTGTGCAATGTTAATGAATATGTGAGGGAGGCTGAGATGGTCTATTGTGAAGGGGTACATAGTCTTAATACAGAAAAAAAAGAGATTTTTAGAGAAGTTAAGCTTAGTTGAAATGTGCTAAGGTAGTAGATTCTAGTCATCCTCCTGTCCTAAAAATAGATACTCAGAGTTCTTCATAGTGATAAACATATTTTTGCCAGAACAACTGTATGAATGTGGGTGCTATTTAATGATAAGGAATATTAAGAGAGGAGTTGACATTTTCTGAAGTAAAAAAAAAATTGTTTATAGAAATGCTAAATTTGAGGTGTCTTCTAAGTAAGTTAGTGATGTGAGACTGGAAGCCAAAGAATGAGGTTTACACTAGGGATAAAAATGTTGACATTATCAGCATATTAATGGCAAATAGAGTTACAAGACCAGAAATTATCTTTTTTTTTTTTGTTTCTTTAATATACATAGGTATTGCTGTGTTGTGCATGCTGGAATGCAGTGGTATAATCATAACTCACTGCAGCCTCGAACTCCTGGGCTCAAGCAGTCTTCCCACTTCTGTCTCCAGAGTAGCTGGGCATACAGGCATGCACCATGATGCCTGGATATTTTTTTCTCTTTTTAAATTTATTGTAGAGATAGAGTTTCACTAAGTTGCCCAGGCTGGTATTGATCTTCTGACCTCAAGCATTTCTCCCAACTTGGCCTCTCAAAGCTCTGGGATTACATGTATGAACCTCTCTACCCAGCCTCAGAAAATATCTTAGTAACAATAACTAACATCCACTGAGCTGTTATTAGGTCTCAAGTACATTTTAAATAATTTTATTCACGTATTTCAAATGGCAACCTTGATAAATAGACACTATTACTGTCTTCACTTTAAAAATTTTTATAAAATATGCTCAGAGAGGTTAAATATCTTGCCCAGGGTTACCTGCTAATAAGTAATCAAGCTTGAATCATCAAACCTATTGATCATATGTACTGACTCACTATATACCACCTTTCATGTGATAATGATTATAATAAATGTTGAAAAGAAAATCCTCAAAACAAGTTTTAGGGCGCTTGAACATTTAGACATAAAAAGTAAAAGAAAGATCCCCTACAGGATACTTAGAATAAGTGACTAATGAAATAGCAATAAATAAGGAAAATACAGGATTCTGGAAGTCAAGTACAAAATATCTTTTAAGATAAATAAAGTGAACAATTGTGTTAAATAATGTTGAGATTAAAAGGAGACCTTAGCAGTGGTGTACGGGTTTTACAAAACAGATTATTTGGTTTCCTTAAGACAATCTTAATTGGAGTGGTAGAAATGAAATTATTTCGAGAACAGAGTGAGAGGTAGTGGAAGGCGAGGAAGTAAAGTAAGTGAATATAATTGACTTTATGGGAAAGATTTATTTAAAGGTTACTCAGATGGTTTTGGTATCACAGGATCAAGATACAATGTCAAGAAAGGTTTTGTATATTATGGAAAATATTATAGCATGTGTGTTAGGCCATTCTTGCATTATTAAAAAGAAATACCTGAGACTGTTTAATTTATGAAGACAAGAACTTTCATTGACTCACAGTCTTGCAGGCTTTCCAGGGAGCAGAATGCTGACATCAGACTGGCTTCTGGACAGGCTTCAGGAAGCTTACAATCAGGAGAAGTTAAACAGGGAGCAGGCATGACACATGGAAAAACAGAAGCAGTGAGAGAGACTGAAGAGGGGGAGGTGCCACACTTTGCAGCAACCAGATCTCATGATAACACATTCAGTATTATGAGGACAGCACCAAGGCATGAGGAATCTATCCCCAGAACACAAACCCACCAAGCCCCACCTCCAACAATGGGGATGACAATTAAACATAAGATTTGGTGGGGACATACATTCAAACTATATCACCATCTTTGAATGTTATTGGGAAAGGTTCATAGGACAGATGTAGTTGATGAAGCTGGAGAATTAGGGGATCGTTGCAGGACTGATGTCACTGAGGAGGCAGTGGGGACATGATAACTGTACAAGTGAAGTGATTAGACTAATCAGACTAGTGAATCGATTAGACCTTGGTCAAAGTAAGAGTGAGAAAAATCGTAACATAAGAGAAGATCTGTAGAAAGAAAGGTAGACTTGGATATGGAATGTTTTTTAAAATGTCATGTTTTTACTTTTCTTCAGTGATTTCAGAATCAACTTCAACAAATAAGAGAGTACAATGTGAGTTATTTGAGAAGAAAGGAAAATGGCAAAGTAGAGATCTCAGAGAAAGAGAAGATAAGTTTATTATGAGATATGACAAGAAGAATAAGATTTTCCAGGTTATCTTGTGATATGGTTTGGCTGTGCCCTTACCCAAATCTCATCTTGAATTGTAGCTCCCATAATTCCCACATGTCCTGAGAGGGACATGGTGGGAGGTGACTAAATCATGCCAGTGAGTTTTTCCCATGCTGTTCTCATGATGGTGAATAAGTCTCACAAGATCTGATGGTTTTATAAAGGGCAGTTTCCCTGCACACACTCTTTTGCCTGCTGCCGTTTAAGACATGTCTTTGCTACTCTTTCACCTTCTACCCTGATTGTGAGGCCTCTTCAGCCATGTGGAACTGTAAGTCCATTAAAGCTCTTTTTATTTATAAATTACCCAGTCTTGGGTATCTCTATTTCATAGCAATATGAAAATGAACTAATACTTCTTGGCAATGCTGAAGGTTTATGATCATGGATATGAAGGCAGAACAATAACAATAGACATGTGATTTTCTTCACCCATGACAAACTGTTAGGTGAAGGTAAGAAGTATGCCAAGATGTTGATTTTAACCAACACTGGAAATAGTAGGGTGAAAGTAGAGAGTTAGAAAACAGTTGAAGGTTTAGGTAAGAAGGTTAGTACTTTTCTATTTCTTCTTTAACTATTTACCACAAATTTTCAAGGTTAAAACAATGTCCACTAATTATCTCACAGTTCTGTAAGTCAGAAGTCCAGAATTCTCAGAGAAGTACTCTACTTAGCATCTCATAAGAGCAAAATAAAGTTTCTGTCTTCCTGGCACTTATCTGGAAGTTCTGGAGCCTCATTCAGTTTGGCAGTTCTCTACAGCTACAAAACTGAGGTTTTTATTCTTTTGCTGTTCATCAGTCAGAGGTCATTCTCAATTTCTGAAGGCTTTCTTCATTTCTTTGCTTGTGGTATCATCTATCTTCAAAAGAAAAAACGATGGGTTAATCTTTCTCATGTTTTGAATCTCTCTTAATTTGCTATCTGCAGCATCTCTTTAACTCTTTTTCTATTAGTTGGGAAAAAGCTCTGCTATTAAGACCTTGTGTGATTACATTGGACCCACTTAGAAAATCTAGAATAATATCCTTCTGTAGAAGGCTTGAGAAACTTTGGGCTGACCAGCAAAAAGGCAGGACTGGGAGAAACAGTAACACACAACAAGCTTTATTGATGGCACTTGGACAGGGTTGCATGGAGGGTCATGTCCCTCACAGAGTGAAATCTTCTTGGGGCTTATGAAATGGGTGTCATTACTCAGGAGAAGAGAACAAGGGAACTCCTAGGAGAGAGAGGGATCAGAAAATAGGCTTACATGTATAGGTGATGTCACTCAGTGGTGTGATGGAGAGTCTTGGGTCAGAAAGTTCAAAAAAGCGCCAGCAACTTGTAGCCTTCTAATTGCTAGGCCCTCACTTATTTATTGGTAACAGTTGTTGGGCAAGGTTTTGTTGGGTTCACAAATTAGGCTGGCTCTAAGTGACAAAAATTTTGCCAGTTTTGACTCTTTTTTTTAAGAATTGGATGTGTAAAAAAAAGTTGATTTTGATGCTGGCAGGCTTTTAAGCTACTGGGTCTTAGTATGCAGTGAGAAAATTAACAAATTTAGACCAAATATACCATCTTTGGCTCATTTTTAGCAGTCTATCATCTGACCCCAGCTTGTTTTATAGTCTAAATTATGTTATTTTGTAATGTTTGAATTTGGAGCCTGTGATAAAGTGTCTTTAGGACTCAAATTCCTATCAGGGAACAAGCTAGGGTTTCAAAGATCATTTGCAGCAAACCTGCCCATTTAGTGGTGGGAAAGCCAGGAGAATGGGAGAGAAGGAAAGATTTTTTCTTCTTTTATCTGGTTAGTCAGCTTAGTAATATTATGGCTCTTGGATGGCTATCTGTAAAATTTGGTACCAACAGATATTAACAAGAGCTTAGGCAGCCAATAAGTAATATAGGGCTAGGGTAACATGCCAGAAAATGTGTAGTTGAGACTGGTATGGATAGAAACTTACTTCCAGGTAAGGAAAAAGCCCCCAAAAAAGAGTAGGAGTTAAAGTCAGAGGTCATCCGTGACTGGCAGTAAAGGTTTCAGTTGTTTATTGTGTATCACCCAAATGATAGTTTGTTTATGTTGAGCCATCCTTCATCTAAAAAGTAAATCCCATTTAATCATAGTGTATGATGCTTTTCATGTGCTGTTGAATTTGATTTGCCTGTATTTCATTGAGAATTTTTGCATTTGTATTCATCAGTGATACTGTAGTGTAATTGTCTTTTATATATGTATAATTCTTGGATTCCTTGTATTAGCTGGCACTGTGTCCTATTTACCATTCACATCTTTATCAGAAGTTTAACTGGTTCCCACCAGGTGGTACCTACCAGTAGTGTATGAAATTTCCTGTTAACCTAGGAAGTCCATTCCAATAATAGGAAAAGAGAGTTTCTGGGCTAACAACCAGGACAGAAACATCCCTTAGCAAAAGTGGGCCAATTTTAATAGGTAAGCAGGTGATTACATGTTCAATTAATCTTCCTCCCAAGACAGTCACCTCCTGGGTCATGGGAGAAGTAGGAGTGGAGGTAATGTTTCATTATTTTTATAACACATTGTTTTAAAATGAGATGAGATTTAAGGTGTGAAAAAATGAAATTAAGGTTACAATTAGTAACTTTATATTTGCAAAGTACCTTTTGCCATATAAGGCACTATTACCAGAAGAATAGCAAGAAAGAGTGACTTTAATGAGAAGCAACGTACTCTTCCATTAGAAGTACTTGTAATCATGGCCACAGCAGCTAATATTGACTATGAAGGAAACAGGAACATGATTAGTTTATCTCATATCTCATATATGCAATAAATAGTAAACTAATTTAATTACAAAATTTTAAGTTGAAATAATGTATTAATTTACAATGTCTTTTATATGATAAATGTGCCTAGTCATATTAAAAATTGTTTAAGTATTAGTCCAATTAATATATTAAAAATTGGACTAAATCAACACTGTGTAGATAAGGCCAATGCTGTTCAATCATTCATAGAAGGCAGATGTTTAGAGGTACAATTGTGATTTTTTTCAGCCTATTTTAGTTTTCTCACATTTTTTCATTGTATTTGTATATTAGTCTGCTTTCACACTACAGATTAAGACATACCCAAGCCTGGGCAATTTACAAAAGAAAGAGATTTATTGGGACTCACAGTTCCATGTGGCTGAGGAGGCCCCACAATCATGACAGAAGGCAAGGAGGAGCAAGTCACATATTACATGGATGGCAGCGGGCGAAGAGAGAGCTTGTGCAGGGGAGCTCCTCTCTTTAAAATCATCAGTTCTTGTGGGACTCATTCACTATCACAAGAATAGTGCAGGAAAGACATGCTCCCATAAATCAATCACTTCCTACCAGTTTTCTCCCAGGACGTGGGAATTGTGGGAGTTACAATCAAGATAAAATTTGGATAGGGACACAACCAAATCATATCAACTTGATTCATGGAAATTCAAAAGAAAAATCTATGTTATATTTAGTGTTGACATAAAATTCTGCCTCTAGCTTATTCTATTCCCTTATTATGGAATAGAAGAATGAGATAGGAGTGGGCTAAAGATAATGTTCTGCCTCTTGGGAACTGTAAGATACTATTCTCAGCCATTGAATATCTTCATATTGAAAAAGATCAGAACTCCCTTCAATATTTTTTTTTATTTCAAAATGAGGAAATCTCACAAGAAATAAAATTAGTGTCTCAATTTGTAATTAAATGTGGAATTTAATTACAGTAACAGATAATGGCAGCATCCCATATTTTGATGGACCCAGACAGTGAACAACAAATAAAATATTTCAAATGAAAAGTTCATCAAAAGGTACTAGATTTTCCTTATATTAGTAGGGAGCACACTTGGGTGTTTCTGCCTGTTTTAACACCTGCATACTTCAGCTGTTTCATTTTGCCTCATCAATCTTGCAGTGCTGTTTGCAGGAAGATCTGATCCATGATAATCCAGGCATGAGAACAGCTGACGCTCAGAGAAACTGATACTCCTGATATGACTTGTACTAACTAGGCATGAAATTTTCAACTCAAATGCACCTTATCAGTACTACCCTGGCATAGAATGAATCATGCTATCATTTTATTTTTAAATAATAAAAATAGACTTCAAACTTTTTCATTAAAAGTATTGTAGCTAATTTCAGTCATAGCTAAGGTGTTTTGGAAATTTTAATGCATCTGCTTGCTTTTAAACACGCCCCCTGAAAGAATGACTTAAGAAAAATTATGCAAGTGTAACTTGGTACAATTATTTCATTTTTGTGCTACAAATAGATGCCTATTTCACCTGATTACACAACATAGTATAAAATAATATAATGAAGTTTTAATGCAACCACCAATGATATGTCAAAATTATACATCTTCAAGTGGATAAAAAAATCTGGTGCACAAATACACACCCACATACATACACATGCACACTAATGTCACTTTGCATAGCTAAAATGCATTACAACAGAATATTCATTTATTTTACTTCTATTCAGGTATTAGACTTGTTATTTGTAACTTTTATCATTTACTACTGTAAGATATTAGTTATTATTTTTAACTTCTACTATTTATATTTATGTTCTAGAGAAGAAAAGTCCTTTAAACACTTTAACAGTATTTACAAAGCATAGAATCATTAGACATTAAGAAAAAAATCTGGAGTACATTACTGTATATAAATAAGGGTCAATAAACATACTCATTTAGTTGGAGAATATGTTTGTTCCATTGTACTATGCAAAGAAAATCAGCTAAGGAGGCTTTAATACATGGATTTTGAATCTCCAACTTTCAAATATTGAAATTCAGTAGTTGTTGAGGGCGGCAGAAAGTTTATGTTTTTCAAAAATACCCAATAATTCTGCTTTACATTTATGTCTAAAAGTTATCGCTCTGTATTAGTTGCCAATTTAAATTTGTATTAATATTTGAAAATTTTGTAAATGGGTTTTTAAACTGATTCATTTAGGTTGAACTTATAAAATAATGCAAATCAATAATGACAATTTAATTTTATGCAGATTCATATATTACTTCCATTAAAAAAATGAATATCACAGATAAAAATTAGGATAAATTTTTATAGGCTAAATTAACAATAAGTTTATACATTGGGCTTGTTCTCAAAAAGTTTAACATGTGTAATCCAAAATGAAGAGAAACTATGTGAATTGATACATAAGTATTATGAAGTAAAGTTCATTATACTTCACCTCATCTCATTCCATGATATCATTATTTCACATAAGAGAAACTATCTGAAAAATATATTTTATTTTCTAGGATGCAGTATCTAGAACAAAAAAAAATTCTAGTGTGTTAAAGTGTCTGGAGGAAGAAAAATTTGTATATATTAAAAATTAAAAGCACAGCAAGCAAATATCCATAGGCACAAATGAAGAGTTTACAGTAGCCAAGAATTTCCTTGGTTTAATTCCCACTTCTCTCCTTTGTGTCCACATCTGGCATTGATTCTTTCTAAAAACACTGCCAAGCAAGCTAATGAAATGCTTCTCTGAATAGGTATTATTTGGTTTTCATAGATAAACAAATGGTTATATGTTCCATATTGCAATTAAGCTCTACCAAATTATGCACACACTCTCTGAATATGCAGTAACTGTTATTATTAATATTTAGGCACATCTGTGTTCTCCAATCATATCATCAGCAATTGAAAAAATGCTAGAGCACATAAAACAGAAGTATTTGTCGCCAATTCAGAAATTAACCGTCATTCAAAATTGTGCCAATAAGCATATTGAGTTTTGCTTTCAAAATTTGTTTTAGATGCTTTCTTATTAAGAAATTTCTTGGTAGAAACACTTAAACAAAACATTCAAGTAAATGAAACAGCAGTAAAAATCCAGATGCTCCTCAATTTATGATGGGGTTACATTCCTATAAACACATCAAAAATGAAAAAAACTTCAGTTGAAATGCATTTAATACACCTATCCTACCAAATGTCGTAGCTTGGCCCGGCCCATCTTAAACGTGCTCAGAACACTTACATTAGCCTACAGTTGGGCAAAAGCATCTGGCAACACAGTGCACTGTCGAGCATCTGTTGCTTATCCTTCTCATCAGGTGGCTGACAGGGCGCTGCTGCTGCCCAGAATCACAAAAGGGTATCCTACTGCATGTCAGTAGCCTGAAGAAAGATCAACATTCAAAAGTCGAAAAACTGTTTCTACTGAATGCGTAACACTTTTGCGCTACCCTAAAGTCAAAAACTCATAAGTCAAACCATCATAAGTTGGGGAATAGCTCAACATTTACTATACTCCTCGAAGTAATAAGCCAATTTTGTTGAATAAATATACTGAATTTTTTAACCAAACACAAACATCCATGCAAATCTTTAGGACTTATCAAGAGTGTACTTTGAAATTTAATGGAAATTTTAGATTTCTATAAAACTTATTATTTAATTAATTATTTATTTTGGAGATGGAGTCTTGCTCTGTTTACCAGGCTGGAGTGTGATGACGCCATTTTGACTCATTGCAACCTCTGCCTCCTGGGTTCAAGTGATTCTCCTGCCTCAGCCTCTTGAGTAGCTGGGATTACAGGCACATGCCACCATGCGTGTAGAGACGGCATGTTGGCCCGGCCGGTCTTGAACTCCTCACATCAGGTAATCCACCCGCCTTGGCCTCCCAATGTGCTGCGATTATAGGTATGTGCCACCGTGCTCAGTCATCTTTCAATTTTTTAAACAATTCAGTTGGACTGAAGTTGGAATATTATTGCTTTGGGGAATTATGAAAATAAACTGATTCCTTACTAAATTTAGACTTTAAAAATAAAAACTCTAGACTTGGTAATTAAGCAATATAGTTATTTAAATATTGAATATATGGTGCATAAAGATTTTATTTTAGCTTGAGGTTAATTCTCTTCACTATTTTATTTGTTTTAATTTTTATAGATGTCAAAAAAATAATTATTCTGGTCACGAATATAGGCCAAATATATATCTACATCTTCTGTGTCTATATATATATATATATACATACACACACACAAACATAGATATATGTACATATCTACTTCTATGCCAATTTTATGTTTAAGCCAAAAACCAATCCACACTTTTACCATTAAACCTATATCCATATCTAACTTTATATTGCTATTTAAACAATACAGAATTCATAATCATACATAATTCATGCTGAGAAGCTCTGTAAAACTTTTAAAAAATCTTAGGAATAGTAAACTGTAAATTCACAAAGGAATTAGAATTATTGCTTTTTTTTGGTTTAGTTATACTTAGTCTAACGCAATATTATTATCTGTTTACTGTATACAATAAATTAGTTAAATTAACCACTTTCTGGGTATTTATTTTCTATTAAATTATTTATACACAGGGAGCAATCACTTTAAAAATAATCCAGTTACGTTAAGGATTATAAGAGCCTTCCTTTAGGAAAGGAGAGAAGAGGCCGGGCGTGGTGGCTCATGCCTGTAATTGCAGCACTTTGGGAGGTCGAGGTGGGCGGATCACAAGGTCAAGAGATCGAGATCATCCTGGCAAACATTGGTGAAACCCCGTCTCTACTAAAAATACAAAAATTAGCTTGGCATGGTGGCGTGCGCCTGTAATCCCAGCTACTCAGGAGGCTGAGGTAGGAGAATTACTTGAACCCAGGAGGCAGAGGTTGCAGTGAGCCGAGATCTCGCCACTGCACTCCAGTCTGGCGCCTGGCGATGGAGTGAGACTGTATCTCAAAAAAAAAAAAAGATGGGCTTTAAGGAGAGGAAGAATTTTACTTATCAAAATAAGAATGCATTAAGGTGAAGTAACGTGTCTGGAGGTGAAGGCAGAGCTTATACCAGGGAGGGCTATAAATGCTACAAAGGATTAGGTATCACTGAAGGCTCTGAAGCAGAAAAATAGCAGTAAAATTTGAGATTTAACTTGTTTATAAAAATGAAATTGGGGGAGCACGCCAAGGTGGCCGAGAGGAGGCAACACCAGAATGCATCTCCCAGCGAATGAGACACAGAGGGCTAGAGGACTTCATGATTCCAAGTGAGGTGCCAGGTTCACTTTGGTAGGACTGGTAGGGCTCTGAAAATAGCCCAGGGAAGGAGCTGCAGGGCTAGAGCCACCCAGGGAGGGTGAAACGAAACTGGGCGGGAAGTGTCCCCACCTGGAACATGCAGCTGGCTTGGAGAGGAAGGGACTTCACCCCCTTGGTGCTCCAATTCAGATCCTGTGCATCCCTCATCCCTCCTGAAACTCACATGCCACAAAAGTCCAGTCAGACTGAGGGGCGCCATCGCTTGTTGATGCAAATCTGAGCGATGGCTCCCATCAGGTGCCACAAGTCATCAGCGAAGTTTGGACTCATACCATGGGGATGGACCTGTCCCACAGAAAGAGGCAGAGTTGAAAGCGGGGAAACAGGCCATAAGGCCTGGCAGGCCCCACCACCACAAAACTCAAACTGAAGCCTATGCGCTAGATCAAACTTGGGGAAGGAGAGATGCCATTGGGAAGGGGATGCTAATCTCACCTGCAAACAAACTCCAGGGAAGGATTTAGTAATTTGACTGAATCGGAGACAGCCCAGCAGTGCCTCTATAGGCCAAAAGGGATATAGCTCCAACCTCAACAGACAGGATGTCCACTCAGAGATTCCTCCTGATATCACCAACTTCAAAGAACAAAGAAAGATAATCCACAAAGATGGGAAGAAACCAGCGCAAAAAAGGATGAAACCATCAAAGACCAGAACACCTCTTCTCCTCTCAAGGATCACAATTCCTCACCATCAAGAAAACAAAACAAGACAGAGAATGAGTTTGAGGAATTGACCGAAATAGCCTTCAGAAGGTGGGTAATAACAAACTTCTCTGAGTTAAAAGACCATATTCTAACCCAATGCAAAGAAATGAAGAACCTTGAAAAAAGGTTAGATGAAATGCTCACTAGAATAACCAGCTTAAAGAAGAATATAAACGACTTGATGGAGCTGAAAAACACAGCATGAAAACTTCACGAGGCATACACAAGTTTCAACAACTGAATCAATCAAGCAGAAGAAAGGATATCAG
>PVKP010016252.1:0-48672 GCA_004027715.1 Plecturocebus donacophilus
AGATGGTCTCAATCTCTTAACCTCATTATCTTCCCACCACAGGCTCCCAAGGTGCTGTGATTACAGGCATGAGCCACCATATCCAGCCTACCTTTTTTAATTTTTAACATTAGTTATCTTTTATTCTTATTAATTTTTAACATTATGTTTTAAAAGAATGTTATTAAATTTTTTTCTAATTTATTGATTTCTGCCTTCACCTTTATCGTTACCTACTTTGCATTGCTTTACTTTTTCTATATTTGTGATTTCAATTTTTAATTAAATTTAATGATGAAAGGACATAAAGCTAAGAGTTTCCCCTTATGTTCTGCTTTGGCTGCATCACTTAACATACATTACTTCTAGTTTCAATTTTCTAACTTAGGATGTGGATTTTTAGTGTTGGAGATACTTTTTCCTCTAAAATAAGTCATTAATTTCTAGTCTATTTGCCTTCCTTAACATGCATTCAATGAATATTTATGTTAAAGAATGTACCCTTTACAAGTTTAAAGGGATTTTGTAAATCAGTGTTTCTCAATTATTTAAAAGAGGATGAGGTTTTTGAAAGATAGAGTTCAATTTTATGTCTATTATTTTAATCAAGTCAATTTTTCCTAGTTGTGTTATTTTATTTTACTTAGTCTTTTATTGACAAAATAGGGTAGTAAATTATTCCAAAACATTTATTTTTATCAATATTGCTTCTAATTCTAACAGTGTCTGCCTCATTTTTATTTCTGTTATAACTTCATTGAGATTTTAATGTTCCTTTAAATAAAAGAAAAACAAAATCTTCCTGGAAAATACATTTTTATAAAATTCATGTAACAATTGATGCTATTTTTCTGTTTGTGTTTGTCTGGGTACTTCCCCTGACTCTTTGTGCTTTTAAAATTCTCTGTCCTTGGGCAAGTAGGAAACAGTGAGACTTTAATTTTTAACCAAACGTGAAAGTCTTATGTGTTAAAAGAAGAGTTTATTCATTTTAACTGGTAGAATTATTATTTTGGTCTTCTATTATACAGTTTTATGCTGTTTTATAATGCTTACTTTGGTTTACAACTGTTTATATTTCATATTGTTTAGTAATTAAAATATTTAACTCCAATAGTTGTCATTTTTCCATTTTTAAACTATAAACACCAAACTATCAATACCACCACCCCTACACAATTGGAGATTTTTATTCCCTACCATGAAAGATAAGGAAGAACACGTTTACCTCTCCTTATTCTCTACCTTATACTTTCAGGTCTTTAGCTAATATAAGTTTAATCAATTTTCAGTTAAATTACTGTGTTTCCATTGTCCATAGTATTTTAACAATATTAGCTTTTCCACTGTATTTTATCATCAAATTTAACACAATCATTATTATTTAGATTTAAGTATTTATTTAACTCCAGTTTGTCTACTTCTCTTTTAACAAAGATTTCCTCATTTTTATTTTTATATCTTTTAAGACAGGGTCTTGCTCTGTTACCGAGGCTGGAGTGATGTGGCCTGAACATAGCACACTGTAGCCTCAATCTCCTGTGCTCAAGTGGTCCTCCCACCTCAGCCTCCTGTGTACTTGGGACCACAGGAATACTTGGGACCACAGGAATATTAAAAAAATTTAATAACATTCTTTTAAAACATAATGTTAAAAATTAATAAGAATAAAAGATAACTAATCACCATAAAAGATAACCATCACCATACCCTGCTCATTTAAAAAAAATGTTTTGTAGAGATGGGGTCTCACCATGTTGCCCAGGCTGGTCTCAAACTCCTAGGCTCAAGTAATCCTACCACTTCAGCCTCCCAAGTGTTGGAACTGTAGGCGTGAGCCAATGTACCTGGCCCATTTCTTTATTTTTAACATTTCAACTTTTGGTCATCTCAATTGGCAGTCTCCTTAATTTTTTTTTCAAAAAAGCTACTGTAATTTGTCTTTTCAATTCAAAAATTTTATGAATTAACAGCAAGACAGACATATCTTTTCAAATTTTGTGAATTGTATTAAGTCCCATCCAAGTTAATTTTCTTATTTTTTAACTTCACCAATTATCACCAATTGCTCCAAATATTCTGGAAATTGACTGTAAGTCTTGGCACTTAATGTTATGAGTTGTTCCACCACCACCCCTGTCCTAGTGGAAATTTTAATGGGAATTTAAGGGCTGCTCACAAGATGTTATTTTATCCTAGAACTTGAATATTTGTTTGTTATTTGACAATTAATCCTGATACTAAACATTTACTTTTTGGTTCAGAAAATAATTCTCAGAAAAGAGAATAAAAGTAACATAGAAAGCAGATAAAAAATAGCAAAGAAAGGAAAGGAAACTTTATTGAATTTGCATGGCAGTTCAACTGTTTATAAATAAGGAGATCATGAATAGAGAGCGTGAAAGTGGTGAGCATGGTTAGGAAGGAAACTTGAAAAGTTACCAGTTTGTTCGCTTAGAAAATGTTTGAGCTCAGTAATGTGGACTAGAGCAAACTGAAGTTTCTAAGACAAAATAACTCATTTTCAATTCTTACCTACTGAGTCCAAATTCCAACCCCCATTCTTTCAAAGCTTTGTTTAGAGAGTGTGATTATAAAAGCATGTACAACTTGCTGTATCCTTACTTCAGAAGTTAACTCAGATTCATTTGGTCACTAACACAAGAAACTCAATGGTCTTATGGTCTCTTATGGTCTGATAGAGCATAAGATTGAGATGAGAGTTTGGGATATTAAAAATCAAGTCAGAATTTATATTTCAAAAGGTAAAAGAAGCAAAGACAGCTCTCCCAGTGACAGGGACTAAGCCCGGATAGACATAAGAAGATGCATACTTGAATTATTCTGGTGCAGCTCACTCGTTTGGAAGTCAGAGTAGGACCCAGAAATGCATCAGCACTTCCCACTTATAAATACTGTAAATTATTCCTCCCTATGGCTGTCTTCTCAGCTGCCCGCAGCACTTAAAGAGGAAGGTCCCAATGAGCCAGTTATCATTTTGCTCAGAGCTAAGTGTGAGCTCTTTATAGCCCTATCTGCTTGTCCACTGGCTGTGATGTGTGCCAAAGTTGCTCATGTGAAACACAAAGAAGATAGGATTAAGTCCAAAAAGAAGATAGGATTAAGTCCATACAGCTATAAGAAATGGCACAGTGAGAAACTGCCACATCTTTTACTGGATATAAGAAAAAATAACAATGTTAACCTAATTAAGGGGTAAAATATGTTTTCTTTTGCTAAAAATTATTATGTCCTAAGTTACATCTTTGTAGTTTAATTTGAAATGCATTTGTAGGGTACTGATTATTTAATCTGTACATGTAAACACTTTAGTCCTATATTCTCTAAGCATGTTTCTAATTAATCAGATTTGACATCAGCATTACTCAAATACCTGTTTACCTCCACATTATCAAAACTGATTTCAGCTAATCTAGTTGGATTAAATAGAATCCCTTTCATTTTAGCTGGTTGCGGAAGAACATCATGATTTTCTCAAAGATTCTATTCTATACATCCATTAAATTTATGTTGTATTCAGTCTCATTCCCCAATATGTCACATGCTCCACCAACTCTGAGATCTCATCTAAAAAGTCATATAATCCATGACACTGCCACCACCCATATGCAGATGCAACAGCTATACCTGTCATATTCTAAGGACACAACCTCTGTCTTAAACCCTTTTAATGATGGGGGTACTTTAAGAACAATTCATACAATATCAAATGTCTGTTTTTCTCAGCTGGCACCCAAACTTCCTGATATTGTGACATTGGGTTGGTAGCTTAGCCTCTCAATTCCATGATAGAAATGAAAAATTTATAAACTGGTACTTGCCTACCGCACAGAGTTGTGGTGATCCAAAGACACCACGTAAAGCATATGTACAGATACGATCAGTACACTAGTTACAGTATGTAAAAATTGGAACCAACCTAAATATATTAAATAAGAGGTGAATGGTCTTCTAAATATTATTAACATTCATATTATGAATTATGTTTATGAACAGACTGTCATTAAATTGAATATGTTACGACATATTTTTAAAAGATACAATACTTCTCATTAAGTTAAAAATATATATTTTTAAATCCTGACAGAAAACGCCCCATAATGTTAAAAGTAGCAATAACTGGACAGTAAAAGAAATAAATACATTGTTATAAGAGTAACAGCATTTAAAATATGTGTAAAATGCTCTGTATACCACAATATGCCAATATTGTGGTGTATATGCCAATTAATATAATTATTTGAATATAATGGAAACATAACAAGTTTTTCTGTTAACATAGCAATTTAGCTCATGTCTAAATATAAGTTTGAATTTCTTAACAACTTAGAAGAAAAAAGGGCTAATATTCTAATATTTCAATTCAAGATATCAAAACATTAATAGATATCAAGCATAAGTAAAATATAAAATAAAGATCAAGCTCACTTAATTAACTCAAATGTTAGCATATAATTCTGTTGATGAAATGAATATTCAAAATAAAGCTAACTGAACATAGCAGTCATGATTATCTAGTACCATTTGTTAGAGTTTTATTTTATTAAAGAAAATATTTTATACTCCAAAAAAAGTCTTCATTAATCATTAGTATTTTAAAGTTTTAAATATGATACAAACTCACTAAAAAATTAGTAATAATTCAAGATTATATGACTATTGCAAATAATTTAAAATACTGAGTTGTGAAATATTTCAGTAGAAGACATATATCAAATATTTTGGTTAAACATACAAATAATTTAAAAATTAATTTAGGAGAATACTCTAATATATTTTTTCAATGAGCTATTATTCACAATGAGAGTCAGATAATAAAAGCATGGGAGGCAATTCTTGACCTCATTTAAAATTTTTCATTTAACTATTCATACGACTAGAGTCTAATTTTCCTATGATAAATATTTAAAATGTCATAGCTATATAATAAGGTAAATTTTGAAACTATTATATTCTATTAAGGCATCAAAAATTATCTGTGTATGTATGTATATGTTTGTATGTCCACATATTTGATTTTTTGTAAATAAAAGAAACATGTTTCAAATGTTCTATTCTATTAGTCAAATTGAGATAAGAAAGTAGTCTAAACAACCCTGAGATATATTTTTGTTCTTCTTCACCATTAAGGAATGTGAGCCTTGTCTAAAATCATAAACCCAGTAAATGGCAGTCTGCCTGAAGTCAGAGCTAACTCACTTTCTACTATATAACTTTTGCAGTTACCACAAAAAAGAGATAATCACTCTTAGAATATCCTCTGCAAAAAGGAACTCTCTCATGGGAAATAAAATAATAAATTAATACCAACAATTCCAAATAAGTTTTTATCCACATTAGAACATCTCTAATGTTGAGATGTATCTAAAAATTGATGACACATTTAACCATCAATGACATCTTATATCAGTATTTAAGCTAACTGTAGTAAAAGACTAATGTCTGTGTGTTTGTTTACTCCTGATTCTTGTATAGCTCTAACCTGTTCAATGAGAGTTTACTGATGATGTATGTAGATTTCTGAGAAAGAAAAATTGCTGTAAATCCTTCTAAACACTTCCTCTCAAATTCTTTTAATAAGGGTTCTGACCATCTGTGAACGACATTTTCGGTGGCGCTATCAGAGTGAATGAAATATTGTAATAACATTTATTGCATATAATTTTGAATCCCTTTTCATCAATATTTTATTGTATATAATTCTGAATGATTAACCAATATATTTTCTTAAAGTAGGTCAAGTCTTAAAATTGAATATTTCAGTTTCTTTGCCAGAAAGAAATTAAATGGCTAAGCACAGGATCAAGAGGAAGGAGAAAAGGGATTGGATAACCCATCCATTGGAAACATGATTCATGAATAATCAAGAATTAGCTAGGCCAGTCAAATTAAGTACATCTTGGTTCCAAGTACAGTCATTTGGTATCTCATGATACTCTGGCTTACTCTGGTCCTTGACTTACTTTATCAGTGGTGAAAAACTTGCTTCTTTTCTACAGTAAAACGTATGTGTGATAAATGATTCGGTCACTCCTTAGAAATAAACTCTAGTTGATGATCTAAACCTAATGGTAAAGCTGAATAACCTTTGGCATGAAAAACATATGCTCTATTTCACTCGGTGCTGAACAACCCAATTTAAAAAAAAAAGATCATGCAAGTAAAAAGTGAAATATGATAAATCAGATAGGAAATGTATTTAGGAATAAGGGGAGAAGTGGATTAACACCATTAGTCTAAGTAAAACCCAAGCCTGGCTTACCCATTATAAGAACTTCAGTTTAAATTATTATTCTTCTATCACACATTTTTACTTTGACAACTTTTTACAAATAGTGTATTTTTAAAATTTCTTTGTGTGAGAAGAATCTTAAAATACAGTGCTGGTACTCTATTGAAATAGTTCAGGGCTCAGAAACTCATGTGAATGGATATTTAACTGCTTTCTCAAAGAAATCTTCCTGTTCACTGCTGTAGCCCCTGGGTACTCCGTAGATGCCCAATCCATATTTGTTGACTTAGGAATGAATGACAAAGAGAGTCACCTTCAAGGGAAGGAAAAGAGAACACTACATCCTGATTGCTCCATTTCTACACAAGTGAGGCTTGCATTGATCACAACAAAATAAAATAATTCACCTCTTCCAACCCAGGTAGGGGCAACAAGAAAGGGGAGATGAAAATGCAATCCTGGCAACTTGATCAAAACAAAGATGGATTTTCCTATAGCATGTATCCCATCACATGAGACTCTAAGGTTGAGTAATAAACTCTTCTATCTATTAGAAAAGACATGCATTGATTGACCTGACTGGCTAGAAGGAATCCCAGCTATAGCCACAATCTAGTTTAACTCACTGTTAGGAATGTGCTCTGGAGCCTCATTATTTAATTAAGAGTAGGAATTACAACAGCACTAAATGCAACCAAGCAGCACAACTTGCAAGGGCTCTGAATTATGGTTTAACTAACCATAATTCAGTAATGTTAACTGAATTATGGTTAACATTAATTAACAAAAAGTAGTGTAGGCAAGTGAAATCAAGTGATCTGAACAACTATTAGAATTTTGAGAGTTAATTAATATAACAGCACAGATCACTGAACTTAGAAATTATGAGTAACATATAGAATTTTAAAGAGTATCATGATGTTTTATAATTACAAGATACTCCTCTTCTCCTTCAGATTGTATTCTTTTGAAGCTTGGTTCCTTAACTCAATTCAAGATCAGATATGGCTAAATGCATATGAAGAAAAAACAATTAGAAAATTTGTGAATTCAATTCTGCAAACACTTCTAATAAGTGATTTGCTTATTTAATCAGCTGTGATTATTACAGACCATTAGTGGCCATTAATAAATAAAACTATTTGCATTTCACGAGTGTGTTTGAATTTCAGACTTCCCAAATTTCTCTCAAGGGAAAGAAACCAAACAACTTTCCTATGACCACAGCCTAAAACACAGTTGGGCACATTCTCACTTCTATTCTGGAATTGAGGCAAAACATGAGGGGAATTGGAGGTAGTGCAAATTGCCACCACTGCCATTTTGTAATTTCTGCATAACATGCGCTCCTCATTGGGCTTCTCTTTAGCAGTCCTAAAACACTGAGGGATATTGTTCTTCTTCATATGAGTGAAGAGCTGTGTAAATAAAAGTCAAGTCTTGCCACTCTCATCCAAATTTAAACTTGTCAAAAATAGATGTGTTGTAACTTGGATTTCATTTTCTCTGATGTTTTTATAAGTTCCTATTACAGTTCAGCACGTTTTAAATTATAGAGAAAAAACTGGCACTTATACTTAGTGCATCAATGATCTAAAATAAATTTTATCTGTATAAGCATAGATTCATATTTACTTCACAATTAGAATAATTATCATCTACTGTGTCCCTAAAATGTGCCTGATAATTTACTACTGCTTTACATAGATTATCTCATCATTGCTGAAAATAATCTTGAAAGGTAGGTTCTCATTTTATAAAAATGGAGGCTGTTATGGGCTGAATTGTCTTCCCCTCAAATCTACATATTGAAGTCTTAATTCTCAGTATTTTAGACTAAGTATTTGGACTATTTGCAGATAGGCCATTTAGAGAGATAATTAAAGCTAAATGAGATTATAGGAGTGAGCTCTAATCTGATTGTTCTCAACAAAAGAGTAAATTAGGTCATAGACAACACACAGATCGGGGTGACCACATGAGGATACAGTGAGGACTGCCATCTGCAAATTAAGGGGAGGGGTCTTAGCAAAAATCAAAGCCACCAACACCTCCATCTTGGAGCTTCAGTCTCCAGAACTGTGACATAATAAATTCCTGTTAAGCCAGCCAGTTCACGGTATTTTGTTATAGCAACAAAATATACAGCAAGCCAATACCAAAACAATGATGTTGAGATAGCAACTCTCAATTCTTATAGCTGAACATTTCAGTTAATCTGTCTTACCAACAACAGTAATATATAAAGTATCTAAAAAATGGTGAGAAAGATGTAAATTTATGCCTCTCTGCTCAAAGAAAAAGTTCTTCCCACCACTCCAGTGATTTAAAAAGAAAAAGAAAAAACTGTTGTAAAGAGAAACATATAAAATCAGAATAGTAAAACAGATTTTTTTAAAATCCAGTTTTGAACAAAACATGAGTGAAGGTCAGGAACCTCTTGCCCTATCCCCTGGGCCACTGACCTGACACTGCCCTTTCTCTGCTGTGGCACCTAAAGAAGGACTCAGTTGAGAAATCGCTGCAGTAGACACTGCTACTGCTCTTAAGGAAGCTTGTCCACTCCAAGATTTGGGCTTTTGGATACTAAAAATTTCTTCCAACATGTATTTTCATCCCAACCAATAAAAATATAAGTGAAATCTTATCAATAGCCCCAACTTTCTAAGAATGAGAGCTGTCCAAAGTTACAATACACTCCTGTGAAGCAGGTAAGTTTCCTGTTCAAGCATAGGTCGGATGATGGGTCACCCAGCGAGGTTGTTGCTGAGTTAAAATCTCATCTGTGCTAGCATTTAAAAACTGCATTTGTGGAATTCGACGGTCTTACAGAACCACTTGCAAATATGAAAAAGAGGTCAATGGAGAGTACAGTTGCTGAGTACTGACCAAGGTCGATTATGCATCTTTATGCATTTTACTTGTAGCTAAAATTGTATGTTTGGGAGATAATTCCTAAGAGCTGACAAAGGGCAACAGAAGACAATTAGCATTTTTAACAGACTTATTGAGGTAAAACTGATAAACAGGAAACCACAGATATTTGTAGTGTATAATTTGATAAGTTTTGACATATGTACATGCCCATGAAACCACCACCAAAATCAACATAATGAATATATTCATTATCCCAAATAGTCTCCTAATGATCCTTCATAATTTCACCCTCCAGCCCTTCCCAGCCTCTCCACCTTGCCATCCCAAAAGCACCACCAAACAAAAACTGACCTATTTTCTGTGACTAAATATTCATATTTCCTGTCATTCTACAATAATGGAATTAGTCACTACGTTCTCTTTTTTGTCTGGCTTCTTTCATTGCAGATAACTATCTTGAGACTCATCCATCTTGTGTATATACACAGTATATTCCTTTTTTATTACTGAGTAGTATTTCATTGTACAGAGATAACACAGATTGTTTATCAGTTCACCTGTTCATGAACATTAGGGTTTTTTCCAGTTACAGCTATTAGAAATAAAGCTGCTAGGAACATTCATGTACGAATCTTTGTACAAATGTATGCTTTCATTTCTCTTGGGTAAACACCCAGAAGAGAAAATGGCAGAGCGACGTAAGTGTGTGCTTCAGTTTTTAAAAAACTGCCAAACTGTTTGCAAAGTGGTTTTACCATTTTACATTTCCACAAGCAGAGTATGAAAGTTCTAGTCTCTCTACATTCTTGTCAATATGATCAGCTTTTCAAATTGTAGACATTCTAGTAGATGTATAGCTATATTTCTTTGGTGTTTTAACTTGCATTTCTTCAATGTCTTAAAATGTTGAGCACCTTTTCACATGCTTATTTACCATCTAAATATCTTCTTTGGTGGTGTGCCTAGTTGTTTTTTTTTTAATTGATACATAATGATGGTACATATTTCTGGGTTACATATGATATTCTGATACCTATACACAACATGTAATGATCAAATCGGAGTAATTGGATATCACTTCAAACATTTATCATTTCTTTGGGGAACATTCCAAATCTTTTCTTCTGGCTATTTGGAAATATACAATAAATTATTTTTAAGTAGTCCTCCTACTGTGCTATTGAACACCACCAGAACTTACTCCTTCTATTTAACTGTAGTGTTGTACCCATAAACCAACCTCTTTTCAGCTCCCTTTTCCCCCTACTCTTCCCAATGCTAGTAATCACAATTCTACTGTCTACCCCCATGTGATCCACTGTTTTAACTCTCACATATCAGTGAGGACATGTGATATTTGCTTTTCTGTGCCTGGCTTATTTCACTTAACAATGTCCTCTAAGCTCATCCATGTTGCTGCAAAAGACAGAATTTCATTATTTTAAAATTTTTGCCAATTTTTGAAATTGAGTTTATTGAATTCTAATGGTTCTTCACGTATCCAGACTTTTATCAGATGTATGCTTTGTAAAATAATTCTCCCATTTTGTAGCTTATTGTTTATTCCCTTAACAGTGTATTTCCAAGAGCATACATTTTTAATTTTGGCCAAATTTATCAATTTGGTTTTTTAAGGATTGTACTTTCGATATCATGTGTAAAAAATCTTTGCCTAGCTCAATATCACAAAGATTTTCTTTTATATCTCCCTTAAAAAACTTTTAGTTTTTTACATTTAGATCTATGATCTGTTTTAAGTTATATATTTTCTGTTGCATTCCTTTTTGCTATCTACAGACATCCAATAATTTTAGCACTATTTGTTGAAAAACAACAACAGGAGAACTAGCCACTGAATTGGCTTTGCAGCTTTGTAGAAATTCAGCTATCCATGTGTGGATGGGTAGGTCTATTTCTGTGCTCTCTTTTTCTGTTCCACTGATATATTTATCTATCATTATGCCAATCCCAATACCATACTTTGATTGTTGTAGAGTTGTAACTTTTGGTATCAGGTAATGTTAGTGCTCTAACATGTCTTCTACTACAAATCTGTTTTGACTATTCTGAGTCCTCTACATTTCCATATGATTTTTAGAATAAGTTAATCAATTTCTACAAAAAAAAAATTGCCTGCTGGGATTTTGAGTAGGACTGTATTGGATGTATAGATTAATTTGGGAAGAAATGGCTTTTAACAATATTGTGTCTTCTAACCAATGAACCTGCCATATATTCCCCATGGACTTAGGGCTTAGTTTCTGTCACAGTGTTTTACAATTTTCAGCATCCATCTCAGTTATTTCACATCTTTTATCAGATTTATCCCAAACTAGTCCATACCTTTTCTTTCTATTGTAAATGATATTGCTTTGTTAGTTTGAATATTACATTATTTGTTGCTAGCATACAAAAATATATTTAATTTTTAATATGTCTTACAAATGTGCTAAACTTATTAGTTCTAGTATCTTTTTTACAGATTTTATCAGATTTTTGACATAGGCAATCAGCCAGCTGCAAACAGCTGGCTTTACCTCCTTTCCAATCAAAACTTTAATTTCTTTTACTTGCCTAATTTTACTAGCCAGAACCTCTGTACAATGTTTAATAGAAGTAGTGAAATTACACATTATTCTCTTATTCCTCATCATACTAGGAAAAATTCAGCATTTTCACCATTAATTATGATATTAGCTATAGAGGTTTTTCTGGTAGACACCCTATATCAAGCTGAGGAGCTTCTCTTCCATTCCTACTTAGGTCAGAGTTTCTGTCAAAAGGAATACTAAATGGATAAAGAAACTATGGGGTGTGTGTGTGTGTGTGTGTGTATACATATATTTCATATACATATATACATATATGTGTGTATATACACATATACACATACATGTATATACACATATGTACACACACGTATATATGTGTATATATATACATATATGTATGTATATGTGTGTGTATATATTTCATTGTATATATACATTTTTTTCTGTCAAAAGGAATACTAAATGGATATATAAACTATGGTATATATATATATGGTGTGTGTGCATATATATGGTGTGTGTATATATATGGTGTGTGTATATATATGGTGTATGTATATATATATATATGGTGTATATATATCTGTATACCATAGTTTCTTTATCCATTTGATATTCCTTTTGACAGAAAATATATATATATACAATGAAATACTACTCAACCACAAAAATTAACAGCATTTTCGACCTGGATGAGATTGGAGACTATTATTTTAAGTGAAGTAACTCAAGAATGGAAAACCAAACACTGTATGTTCTCATTGATATGTGGGAGATAAGCTATAAGGATGCAAAGGCATGAGAATGATACAATGGACTGTGGGGACTTGGGGGGAATAGTGGGAGAGGGACAAGGGATAAAAGACTACAAATACGGTGCAATGTATACCTCTTGGGTAATGGGTACACCAAAATCTTACAAATCACCACTAAAGAACTTACTCATGTAACTAAATACCACCTGTACCCCAGTAACTTATGGAAAAATAAATTAAAACATAAATAAATAAAATAAGGGGATAGTGAATTTGTCAAATGCTTTTTATGTATCTATTGAGATGATCATATGTTTTCTTTCTTTTATTTAACCTTTAAGTTCAGGGGTACATGTGCAAAATGTACAGGTTTACTACATAGGTAAACCTGGTCTGTTGTACAGATTATTCATTACTCAGGTATTAAATCTTGTACCCATTAGTTTTTTTTCCCAATCCTCTACCCTCTCAGAGGCCCCAGAATGTGTCATTCCCCTCTATGTATCCACGTGTTCTCATCATTTAGCTCCCACTTATAAGCGAAAATGTGGTATTTTGTTTTCTGTTCCTGTGTTAGTTTGTTAAGGATAATGGCCTCCAGCCCCATCCATGTCCCTGCAAAGTACATGATTTCATTCTTTTTTATGTTTTCTTTTGTAATGTGTTAGTTAGTTCATAATCATATTATATTACATTCGTGGGATAAACCTCACTTGGTCATTACCCATTATCCTTTGTATACATTGTTTGATTTTCTAAAATATTTAGAGAATTTACATTAATGTTCATGAAAGATATTGGGCTATAATTTTTCTTCTTGGAATGTTTTTGTCTGGTTTTAGTACCGTAACAGTGCTGGTCACAATGATTTAGGAAGTATTCTCTTAAGTTTTCCAAAGAGTTTGTATAGTATTATTTCCTCCTTACATATTTAGTAGAATTTACCACTGAAGCCTTATAAGTCTAGAGTTTTCTTTGTTGGAGATTTAGAACTACAAATGCAATTTGTTTATATATAAGTATAGGGCTATTCAGGTTACTGATTTCTTATTGCATGAGCTTTGGTAATTTGTGTCTCTCAATAAATATGCTCGTTACATCTAAGTTGTTGAATTTCTTGGCATAAAATTATTATATATATAGAGAGAGAGATGGAGTTTTGCTCTTGTTGCAATGGTGTAATCTCAGCTCACTGCAACCTCTGCCTCCCAGGTTCAAGCGATTCTCCTGCCTCAGCCTCCTGAGTAGCTGGGATTACAGGTATGCACCACCATGCCTGGCTAATTTATTTTTCTAATTAGTAGAGACAGGGTTTCACCATGTTGGTCAGGCTGGTCTTGAACTCCTGACCTCAGGTGACCCTCCCACTTCAACATCCCAAAGTGCTGGGATTATAGGCATAAGCCACTGTGCCTGGCCCACAATATTTTCTTACTGTCTTTTTAGTAGGTGTAAAATCTAAAGTAATGTCACCTCTCTCACTTTGTGGCAATGTACATCTTCGCTCTCTTTTTCCTTATCAGTCTGCCTATAGAATGATAAATTTCATTAATCCTTTCAAATATCCAGTTTTTTGTTTCATTAATTTTCTCTATTTTTGTTTTATTGATTTTTTCTCTAATATTTAGTATTTCCATTTTCCTGCTTACTTGAGGTTTAATTTGTAATTATCTTCTAGTTGCTTAGAGTGGAAGCTGAGGTCACTGATCAGAGATCTTTATTCATTTTCAATGTAAGCATTTAGTGCTAAAAATTTTCCCCAAAGTACTGCTTAACAGCATCTCACAAATTCTGATTATGTTGTATATCCATTTTTATTCAGTTCAAACTACTTTTTATTTTCAGTTTTTGATTTCTTATTTGACCCATGGATTATTTAGAAGTATGTTATAATTGGGCCAGGCACGGTGGCTCACAGCTGTAATCCCAGCACTTTGGGAGGCTGAGGCGGGCAGATCACGAGGTCAGGAGATCGAGATCATCCTGGCCAACATGGTGAAAACCGATCTCTACTAAAATACAAAATATCAGCTGGGCATGGTGGCACACGCCTGTAGTCCCAGCTACTCGGGAGGCCAAGGCAGGGGAATCACGTGAACCCAGGAGGCAGAGGTTGCAGTGAGCCAAGATCGCACCACTGCACTCTAGCCTGGTGACAAACAAGACTCTGTCTCAAAAAAAAAAAAAAAAAAAGGAGGCAGGGGTGTTATAATTGGTTTTCAAATATTTAGGGGATTTTTTTCAAGTATCTTTTTGTCACTAATTTTACATTAATTTCCACCGTGGTTCGAGAACATATTTGTATGAACTGGATCATTTTAAATTTATTGAGATTTGTTTTATGGCCCAGTATGGTTTACCTTTGTAATTGTTCTGAGTCATTTGATAAGTTCAGTTATGTGGTAACTTGGTCCTTTCAGGTTTTCTTTTATAATTTATTAGATGGGTTCAAAGCACTGCTAGGGCTATTTATTCCTGCTATGGCAAGGGAAAACCTCCCTTTCACCCTCTGAAGGTTTGCTGAAAATCAACTGACAAGAGACAGATTAATAGGAGAAAATGCATACAAATTATTTAACCATAATTTTATGTGACAGGAGAGCCTTCAGAATGAAGACCCAAGACATAGGAGAAGCTGTTCATTCTTCTGTGTAGGTTCAACCAAGTATGAACAGCTGTGTGGAAATATAATTGGACACAAAGGATATGATCCAATGCTTATAGACTGAGGAGACATCCCAGCAAGCCCTATCTATTTAGATTCCTCTTGGGGACTCTCTGTGAAGCATTCCTTTCTTCTGAGTACGGGGAAAGAGCCATTCTGAAATGGGGGTCCTATGGCTTACAATCCAACATGGTAGGCCAGATAATTTCTTTATGGCCAGCTTTTACACAGAAACGTCGAGGGAAAGTTATAATAATGCTTATTTTGAGGTTGTATGAATAGCTTTGGGAAAGGGGCTCTGGTTTCTCTGATTTGCCTTGGGGAAGAATGATTCTAGTTTTTATGGCTAGCCTCAGGGGAGAATGAGGGGCCAGAGACAGGAGAACAGGAAGAGATCAGAGAGAAACCTTTGCTTCTGAGACTTCCTCTGATGCCTTCAGTTGGACGTATCATTTTCTGAGCCCCAACCTTCCCCACTACTGAATATTCTTCCAATCACTCAATAAATATGATTTTTTTCAGTCTGGCTAGTAGGACCAGACACTTTACCCTGTGAGTGTCAGACACTATTCCTTTTAATCCTTTCAAATGATTCTTTTCCCAGAGACTTTGATGGTCAGCACTCAGACCCAAGGGGGATCCTCTGAAGATCTCCAGCATTCTCTCACTGTATAGTTGTCTCAACTTTCTAGTACTCTGTCATGGAAATTCTAGAATATTGAGTCTCCCCTCAGACTCTGAGCTCTGTCTTCTCAATGCAGGGAGTCTGACAAGCTCTGCCTGGGATCACCCTTCCTGTACAATGGCCTAGAAACTATCTTAAGACTCTAACCTGGGAGAGTTATAAGCAACACCTCATTTGTTTACTGTCAGGTTACTAACTTCCATGGCCCGATGTCTTGCGTCTTCAAATCTATTGTTTCATATATTCTGTCTATTGTGAAGGGGTTTTCTTCAAACAAGACCCTAAATCTAGTTTTAAAGTAACTTAAAATGCACTTACCTACTAAGAGAGTTATTTATAATATAGTGTTATTTATTGTATGAATAGTACTGATGAGTTTTGAATTTTTATAGATAAAACTGTTAGTCCAAACTGTACCATGTTGTAAGCTCCCTGTTATTTTGCAGACTTTGGTGAAATATTTCAGGTCATGAGAAACATCCTGCCTAACCGTCGGACCACAAGGGGGACAAGGCCCAACTAAAGAAACATCCCAGGCGTGGTGGCTCACGCCTGTAATCCCAGCACTTTGGGAAGCCAAGGTGGATGGATCACGAGGTCAAGAGATTGAGAATTTCCTGGCCAACGTGGTAAAACCCCGTCTTTACTAAAAATACGAAAATTAGCTGGGCATGGTGGTGCGTGCCTGTGGTCCCAGCTACTATGGAAGCTGAGGCAGGAGAATCCCTTGAACCCAAGAGGCAGAGGTTACAGTGAGCCAAGATCGTGCCACTGTACTACAGCCTGGTAACAGTGCAAGACTCCATTACAAAACAAAAATCCCTATCATATCTTACTGGACAGAGATCTAAGCAAAGCACATTGATATCCCGCTGGAACAAGGGACAGAAACACCTCATCGTGGGAACATGTTATCAATATCCTGCTGAGCAGCGAACCACACTGACCAGACCCCTTCTGCCCAGGCCTATAAGTATCTCCAGCCTGTAAGCAACAGTGAACTCTGGCATTAGGCTGGTCCCCTACTTCTGTAGGTTTCAGGCTGAACATAAAGCCTGCATTTGCTGTTAAGATGCCCTCTTTCTCTCTCTCTCTCTCTCTCTCTCTCTCACTCTCTCTCTCTGTGTGTGTGTGTGTGTGTGTGTGTGTGTGTGTGTTTGTGTGTCTTTAACTCTCGCCTTCCCTTCAAAACATAACGAAAATCAAATAAAAAGGGATTATCTTGAGCTTGAAACAGTACTGAGTATTACTTAGAGGTAACACTTTAAAAGTTAACAGCTTAAAGTCAGTTTTGCCAACTGAACAAATAACAAGATTAGAGATCATCTTCAGATCTGTTCCTACTAAACTCAAAAACTTCACACTTCTGAGAAGGGCAGAAATAGAGAGAGGGGTAGAAAATGTTGACAAAAATCAAAACAAAGCATATGAGTATCTGAAGAAAAAGAAGAGGTTGTGGGAAGTGGGAAAGGTGCCTAGAGAAGAAAGCAGCAGAGCACCCTGGCTACACAGTTATATCTTCTGCCTTCAAGCTTTATTAAAAATCATCTCCATGCTGTTTCTGCCACAGTCACAGATTGTCAACACCACTGTTAGAACACCAGTTATAATTTAGAAGTTTGCATATATCACCTTTCAGAACCATTTAATCTCCCTGTTATATCCAATCCATACTTCATTGCTGAATGTCTTTCTCTTCCGCATAACATCGCATTATCTTTTTGGTCAGAGGAGAAAAATAAAAGAATTTGAAAAAAATAAAAGAACATATAAACCTATAACTTCATATAGAGATAAAGAGAGTCTAACAGATTGATTAGTTGACTTTCTATACATATATTATAGCCTTCTTTGTCACTATTTACAAGTACAATGTAACATTTTTGAAAATTCTTATAAAAATAGTCGTTGTTTATTCTTTCTGATATGTCTTAGATTATCAAGGATTGATATTTTTTAAAGTGGTATATCACTGTTTGTTTACCTGCTGAAAACCACTGTTGATATCTACTGAACCAATGAAAAATGCCAACTCATATTTTACAATGTTCCTTCCATCTAGAAAAACAAATTCATCTTAGAATTTAGAACAAGAAAACACCCATCTTTCTTACAAATGTGAAAGTTTATTTTCATCAGATGATGAACATAATCCACCACGTTTAATGTTTTTTCCTTTGCTGCTGGAAACTCAGAACCAGCATAATACTTAATAGAGGAAAATACATAGAATTCATGCCTCCCCACCTGCTCGTCTTCTAGACATCATGAATCACACATGACAAGTTTTCCCAGCTGAATCTACTTACACTCAAGACCTTCCTCAGATAATATTCTGAGGATGTATACACAACCAGTTGAGCAGAATTTACACATGACATGAAATGGCATTAACTATCCTAGACCATAGCTATATCTGCTACCCATCCTGCAAATAATTTATTAAATTTTTCCTATGTCTATTTGATAAAGATATTGACATGTGTCTTTTAGTGTAAGTATAATCAAATTCTTTTTGGAAATTAAAGGATCTCACAGCTCTCACAACTGCCAAAAGGTTTAATTAAGTATACTTGAAAATGTACATAAAGTAGTCCCTGAGGATAATTAGTATTTTTTAAAAAGCTATCTGATAGAAAATTAGAATTAAATAAGGTCTAAACTTTCTTTATAAGTAGTGAAAAAAATTAAATAATTAAACTTTTTTGACAGGTAAAACTGAAAATTATGAAAATAATTACCTGTTAACATACACACACATATATTAGTTATAATTGCAGATGTGCAATTACAGTTTTTGAAGCAAGAAAGACTGGATCAAAAAAGCATGTCAGGGGTAAGAGGTAGTATAATTTTCTAACAAAGCTGATTGTTAAAACTATACAGCCTAATTCGCAACTATACAAATAGGATAGAATAGGATCTAAGAACTGGTGACAGTATACAAACTAGTATATGTACATAATTGAAAACAGGTGGTTTAGAAACTTTTACAGCAACTGCTATATCTATTGCATTTTACAGAAATAACAGTCTAGTAGGGCAGCAGACGATGGCAGTATAGAAGCCTACACCATTCGTTCCCCCATCCCCCACAGGAACGCCAAATTTTAACAACTCTCTGCACACAGAAAAGCACCATCACAGGAACCAAAAATAAGGCGAGCTATCACAATACTTGGTTTTACTTCACATCGTAGAGGCATTTAAGAGGGTAGAAGAGATCCTCTTGATTGCCAATGCCACCCCTCTCCCACCCACCAGCAGCAGCCTTGAGCACAGAGAGTCTGTGCATCTGGGAGAGGGAGAGCACAGTGAATGGGGGACTTACATGGAACAAAGTGCTGCTGTGTCACATCAGACAGCAAAACCATGCTGGGTTCAGCCAGGACCTGGACAAGGAGGAAACATCTGAATCCACCCTAGGCAGAAGAAAGTTACCCCTTCCCAGTCATACGAACTTGAGTTTCTTAGTAAGCTTTGCCAACATGAGCCAACGTGTTATGGAGTCATAAGTAAGCTCAAAAGGCAGTCTAGAACACAAGGACTGTAATTCCTAGGGAGCCTGGGGCCCAGAGTGTACTATCTTGGTGTTACCACTGTTTATTCAGGGCTGAAGGGCTTCTTAGTCAGCAGATGATAAATCTCACCAGGACTGGGTCCTTCCCTTCAAGGCAGTGGGTCCCTTCTGGATCATGGTGTCTAGAAATGTCATCCAAAAGTTAGGGCCTAGATTGGAGGCCTCATGACTCTGTCCTGCACCCTATTCTACTGTGCCTGGGCTGGTACCCAAGATGCAAGACCAAGTCATCTTTCTTCTTCATTCTCCTCTCATTAAGCAGAAGGAAGGAGTCACTTTTGTTGCTGCCAGCTGCACTGCCTGGGGTTGAAGGAGGGGTGGCCAAAGCACTTTCCTGGCCACCCTGGCTGCCACTCTAGTCCACTGGTTCTAAACCGAATTGATAAAAGCAGAAGAATTAATGAGCATGAAGACTGGCTATTTGAAAGCATATTCAGAGGAGACAATAAAGAAAAAGAGAATTAAAAACAAAAAAGCACACCTGTAAGATCTAGAAAATAGCCTCAAATAACCAAATCTAAGTATTATTCCATGTAACAAGGAGGTAGAGAAAAAGATAGGGGTAGAAAGTTTATTAAAATTTGTAATAACAGAGAACTTCCCAAACCTAGAGAAAAATATCAATATGCAAGTTACAGGACACCACAGACTTAACCCAAAGAAGACTACCTCAAGACATTTGATAATAAAACTCCCAAAGGTTAAGGATAAAGAAAAGCTCCTAAAAGCAGCGAGAGAAAAGATACAAATAGCATAAAATGGAGTGCCAATATGTGTGACAGGAGACTTTTCAGTGGAAACCCTAAGGCCAAGAGAGAGTGGCATGACATATTTAAACTGTTGCAGGAAAATAACTTTTACCCTATAATAGTATATCCAGAGAAAATAATCTTTAACAGTGAAGGAGATATAAAGACTTTCCCAGACAAACAAAAGCTAAGGGATTTCATCAACACCAAACCTATCCTACAAGAAATGCTAAAGAAAGTTCTTCATTCTGTAATAAAAGGATGTTAATGAACAAGAAGTCATCTGAAGGTACAAAACTCATTGGTAATAGTAAACACATAGAAAAACACAGATTATTATAACACTGTAATTATGGTATGCAAAGCACTCTTATTGTAAGCAAAAAGACTAAATGATGAACCCATCAAAAATAATAACTACAACTTTTCAAGAAATAGTGCAATAAGATGGAAACAGAAATAAAACGTGTAAAAGTAGGGGAAAAGTGTAGTATTTTATTAGTTTTTCTTTTGTGTGTTTGCTTCTGTGATCAGTGTTAAGTGGTCATCAGTTTAAAATCATAAGTTTTAAGACAGTATTTGCAAGCCTCATGGTAACCTCAAATCAAAAAGCATGCAATAGATAAGCAAAAAATAAAGAATTTAAATCATACAACCAGAGAATATCACCTTCACTAAAAGGAAGGAAGAAAAGAAGAAAGAGAAGACCACAAAACAACCAGAAAACAAATAACAAAATGGCAAGAATAACTCCCCACTTATCAATAATAACATTGAAGGTAAATGGACTAAACTCTCCAATGAAAAGACGTAGAGTGGCTGAATTGATGAAGTAACAAGACTCAAGAAACACACTTCACCTGTAAAGACACTCACAAATTAACAAAGGAATGGAAATAGATACTCCATGACAATGCAATACAAAAAGGACAGAAATAGTTATACTTATCTCAAGCAAAATAGATTTCAAGACAAAAACTGTGAGACAAAGAAGGTCATTATATAATAAATGGGTCAATTAAGCAGGAAGATACAATAATTATAAATATACAGGCACCCAACAATGAGGCACACAGATATATAAAGCAAATAGTAGCACTAAAGACAGAGATAGACCTCAATACAATAACAGCTGGAGACTTCAAGACCCCACTTTTAGCATTGGATAGATCTTCCAGACAGAAAATCAATGAAGAAACATCAGACTTAATCTGCAGTATAGACCAAATGGACCTAATTGATATTAATAGAATGTACCATTCAACGACTGCAGAATACACATTCTTCTCAGCATATGGATCATTTTCAAGGACAGACTGTATGTTAGGTCACAAAACAAGTCTCAAAACATTCCAAAAAATGAAATAGTATCAAACATCTTCTCTAGCCACAAGGGAACAAAACTAGAAATCAATAATAAGAGGAATTTTGCAAACTATGCAAATACATGGAAATTAAACAATACACTCCTGAATGACCAGTGGATCAAAGAAGAAATTAAGACTATTGAAAAGATTATTGAAATAAATAATAACAGAAATACCAAAAACCAAAACCTATGGGATATAGTGAAAGAAGTAGTAAAAGAGAAATTTATAACTATTACTGCCCACATAAAAAAGAAGAAAACATTCAAATAGATAACCTAAAAATGCATCTTAAAGAACTAAAAATAGCAAGAGCAAGCTGAACTCACTATTTATAAAAGAAAAGAAATAATAAAAACCAGAGCAGAAATAAATGAATTTGAAATGAACAGCACAATATAAATGATCAATGAAACAAAAGGTTGGTATTTTAAAAAGATCAAAATTGGCTGGGCATGGTGGATCACACCTGTAATCTCAGAATTTTGGGAGGCTGAGGCGGGCAGATCACCTGAGGTCAAGCAATCAAGAACCAGCCTGGCCAACATGGTAAAGCCCCATCTCTACTAAAACTACAAGAATTAGCTGGGCATGGTGGTGGGCACCTGTAATCCCAGTTACTCAGGAGGCTGAGGTGGGAGAATCACTTGAACAGGAAAGGCAGAGGTTGCAGTAAGCTGAGATCATGCCATTGCACTCCAGCCTTGGTGACAGAGCAAGACTCTATCTCAAAAAAATGAAAATATCACAATTGACAAACCATTATTTAGACTAAGAAAAAAAGGGAAAAGACCCATATAAATAAAATCAGAGATGAAAAAGAAGACATTACAACTGATACTACAGAAATTCAAAGTATCATTAGTGACTACTAAGAGCAACTATATGCCAATATATTGGAAAATCTATAAGAAATGGATAAATTCCTAGAGACATACAACCTATCAAGATTGAATCATGAAGAAATCCAAAACCTGAACAGAAAAATAATGACACTGAAGTCACAGTAAAAAGTCTTCCAGTAAAGAAAAGCCCAAGATCTGATGCCTTCACTGTTGAACTCTGACAAACATTTAAAGAAGAACTAATACCAATGCCAACTGTTCTGAAAAACAGAGGAGGAGAGAATGCTTCCAAACTAATTCTATGTGGTCACTCTTACCCTGATATCAAAACCAGATAAAAATACATCAAAAAAAGAAAACTATAAGCCAAAATTTCTGATGAATAGTGATGCAAAAATCTTCAACAAAATACTAGCAAACCAAATTCATCAAAACATTAGAAAAATCATGTATCATGACCAAGTGGGATTCATCCCAGGGATGTAAGGATGACTGAACATATGCAAATCAATCAATGTGATTCATCATATCAACAGAATGAAGGACAAAAACCACATGATCATTTCAATTGATACTGAAAAGCATTTGATAAAATTCAGCATTCGTTCATGATAAAAGCCCTCAAAAAAAAAAAAAAAAACTGGGTATTAAAGAAACATACTTCAACATAATAAAAGACATATATGAAAGACCCACAGCTATTTCCATACTGAATGAGAAAAAACTGAAATTCTTTCCTTTAAAAACGGGAATATAACAAGAATGCTCACTTCTGACCACTATTATTCAACATATTACTGGAACTTCTAACTAAAGTAATCAGGCAAGAGAAGGAAATAAAGGCCATCTAAGTTGTAAAGGAAGAAGTTAAATCATCCTTGTTTGCAAATATAATCTTATATTTGGAAAAATCTAAAGATTCCACACAAAAAAAGCCATTAGAACTGATAAACAAATTCACCATAGTTGCAGGATACAAAATCAGTATACAAAAATCAGTAGAATTTCTATATGCCAACAGTGAACAATGTAAAAAGGAGATAAAAATGCAATTCCATTTACAATAGCCACAAGTAAAATTAAATACCTAGGAATTAAGTTAAGCTAAGAAGTGCAGGATCTCTACAATAAAAACCATGAAAGGTTGATGAAAGAAGTTGAAGAGGACACCAAAAAATGGGAAGATATTCCATATTGGATCAGTAAAGTATTAAAATATCCATACCACCCAAAGCAATCTACAGATATAATGCAATTTCTATGAAAATACCACTAACACTCTTCACAATAGAAATAGAAATAGAAAAAACAATGCTAAAATTTATATGGAACCACAAAAGACCCAGAATGGCTATAGTGCTAAGCAAAAAGAACACGACAGAAAGAATCACATTACCTGACCTCAAATTATACTACAGAGATATAGTAGCCCCAAACAGCATGGTATTGGCATAAAAACAGACACATAGACCACCCAGAAACTAATAGAAAACCCAGAAACTAATCCACACACCTAAGGTTAACTCATTTTTAACAAAGGTGCCAAGAACATACATTGGAAATAAGACAGACACCCTTTTTAATAAAGGCTAGGAAAATGGAATATTCATATGGGGAAGAATGGAATTATACCTGTATCTCTCACCATACACAGAAGTCAAATTAAATGATTTAAAGACATTAATCCAAGACCTCAAGGTATGAAACTACTATAAGAAAACATTGGGAAACTCTCCAGGACATTGGTCTGGACAAAAATTTTTTGAGTAATAGCCCACAAGCACAGTCAACCAAATCAAAAATGAATCAGTGGGATCACATCAAATTAAAAAGCCTCTGCACAATCCATAAAACCATCAACAAAGTGAAGAGACAACCTGCAAAATGGGAAAAAATATGTGCAAACTACTCCTCTGACAAGGGATCAATAACCAAAATATATAAGGAGCTTTAACATCTCAATAGGAAAAAAATCTAGTAATTTGATTTAAAAATGGGCATTAGATTTGAATAGACATTTCTCAAAAGAAGACATACAAATGGCAAAGTGGCATATTAAAAGGTTATTGACATCATTGATCATCGGAGAAGTACAAATCAAAACTACAATGAGAGATCATCTCACACCAGTTAAAATGGCTTTTATCCAAAAGACAAGCAATAAAAAATGCTGGCAAGGATATGGAGAAAAGGGAACCCTCATATGCTGTTGTTGAGAATGTAAATTAGTACAACCACTATGAAGAACAGTTTGGAGGTTCCTCAAAAAACTAAAAATAGAGATACCATATGATCCAGCAATCCCACTGCTGGGTATATACCCAAAAAAAGAAATCAGTATATTGAAGAGAAATCTGCATGCCAATGTTTGTTTTAGTATTGTTCAGTTGCCAAAATTTAGAAGCAACCTAAGTGTTCATCAACATATGAATGGAAAAAGAAAATTGGATGCTTATACACAATGGAGTACTATTCAGCCATAAAAAATGAATGAGATTGTCATTTGCAACAACATGGATGCAACTGGATATCACTATGTTAAGTGAAATAAGCTGGGCAAAGAAAAACAAACACATGTTCTCACTTATTTTTGGGATCTAAAAACAAAACAATTGAACTCATGGACATAAAGAGTAGAAGGATGGTTACCAGAGGCAGGGAAGAGTAGTGGGGGATGGATATGGGGAGTTGGGGATGGCTAAAAGTTAAAAAAAATAGTTAGAATGAATAAGATCTAGTATTTGATAATACAACAGCGTGATTATAGTCAATAATAATTGTATATTTTAAAACAACAAAAAGAGTATAATTGGATTGTTTGTAATACAAAGGATAAATGCATGAGGGAATGGAGATCCAATTTTCCATGATGTGATTACTATGTATTGCATGCCTGTATCAAAATATCTCATGTACCGCATAAATACATACAACTACTATGTACTCACAAAAAATAAATATTACAAATTTTAAAAATATGTATAAAATGGTTTAAGTAAAAACAAAGAACAACAACAACAACAAAACCTGGTCCTTTACCACTAAATTTTTGAGAAATATTAACATTCCTTTAGATGTGCAAAGGAAGATCATAACAAAAGTCATATATTTGCAGAAACATTTAAAGAATTCCCTGACTTTGTGAAAATTATCAAAACGTTGTCTAAGATGTCTTATTTATAATACAGCAATCATAATGGCACCTACCTCATATGATTTCTATGGCTATGGAATAAAATAATCCAAGCCTGTTATCACCTGAACATATGGCCACCAAGAAGAAACGATACATTTCCCTGCCATCCTTGAAACTAGATATGGCCAAGTGACTAAGCACTCAACAATGGTATATGAGCAAAAGTGGTATGTGTAACTTCCAGTTTTGACCCTTACAGGGAATAAAAGTAAGCCTCTGAGAAGTGCACATAAGAGAGTCAGGGTTCTTGAATTGTACCCATGAGGCGAACACTAGGAAAGCAAAGCAGCAGCTGGAAGGTGCCTAGGCCTCCGAACTGTGCAGAGCCGAGCCATCCTAGCAGCGTAGGCTTTTAACATAAAAAATAAACTTCTAGCTTATCTAGACTCCTGTAATTGTGATCCTTTGCCACACTCAGCCAAACCAATATTCCAACTGAAACTGCATAGAAAGCACTTGGAACAATACTTTGCATAGTGTATGCATTAAATAATTGATAACTACTATTATCTATAAACATTGATTTGGCATTCAAAACTTTCACTTTAAAAGCATTATCTTTGATAGTCAACGATGGTTTTCTTCTTGGAATGATAACTAGTATAACTCTGTTAGACCACTGTTTGTTAATAATTTTGAGAATGGCTCTTATGGTTCTCCAGGACCGCTTTTTTGAACTTTATAAAATCTCATGTCTTTTATATGATTACTATTTTTATTCAGAAATGATTTGCATTTTACTAATCAATATATCCGCATTGAGCATGCTGATTAGAAAAGCATGTGAATAGAAATGGAGTTGACACTATGAGGTAGTATCAGAACAGACATCTGACTGAAGGTATGTTTGAGTGAGTATAGATTTTATAATTAGTAAGTTCATTAATGAATGGTTCATATAACCACATTTTTTACTAACAGATAAACTTCTATAAAAATAACATTCTTCTAATCAATTATTTGGTTATTCTTAGACATAGTTTGAGAAAAACATGATAAATTTTTTATTCTATTGCTTTATCAGTTTTCAAAATTCTATTTAACAACATGTTCGAGCAAGCTGAAGAGTCTTGTATCTCTGGCTTCTAACTTCACCTAGAATTCTCGCAACATAAAACTTGTTTTAATAAGAATTAACCACCAGAGCAGATAGGATATTTTCAGAACTGATAGGGACACATGTCTTTCTTGAGCAGGTCTTTCTTTCTTGGTTAAAAAAAAGAATACAGACAGGCTTTCAGCTCAAAATTAAAAAAAAAAAAAATCCCATCATAGTGACTCTTTACAATTCCTGATTATTTCTCTCTATGCTGAAAGAATCTAATTTATTCCTATAGTTCTGATGACATCTGTTTCACAGCAGCAGTTCCGCTCTCTCTCAAAAATGCCTTTATGAGAGGTGGTATTTGAGCCTGGTGGCAACAACTTAACATTCATTATAGTCCTGTAAAAATTTAAGTTAGTTCATATCATTTCTCTGTTCACATCCCTCCAATGACTTCCTGTGCCATTCAAGGGAGAAGCAAAAATTCTTAGAGAGACCTAGAAGGCCCCCACAATGAGCCCGCCTCTTTGTCCTCATCCCCTCTGCTGTGTAACTAGGAGCCTCTGCTGTTACTAAGTCATACCACACACACTCCTGCCTCTGAGCCTTTGCATTGGTTGTTCTTTCTCAAATATTGTTTCCCTCCAAGCTACGTGAGTTATTCTCTCCCTTCTTTGGGTGTCTTGTCACATCTTACCATCACAGTGATAACTTTTCTGACCATCATCATCCAAATTGCAATCGTTCACTCACCCTCACCTGTATTCCTCTTACCCCAGCCTACTTAATTTTTTTTGGTAACACTTATTATCAACTCGTACTAGAAATCTTACTTGCCTATCATTTATTTTTGGTCTCTCTACTTGGAAGTGTGCTACTATGGAGCCAGGAACTTGCATGTTTTGTCACCTGCTGTATCCCCAGCACCTAGACCAACGCTTGACACATCAAAGATGCTTTATCAGGCTGATTGACTGGATGCATAAATAAATTGTTCCCACTCCTCATGAGACTAGCAGCAGCATGACTTTGGCAACCCTATTTGGTTTCTGCATTAAAATAATTAGATATATGACATGACGCCACATAATTAACTCAAAAACAAGACACCATAGGAAATGTGAGGGGCTAAATATAAGATAAAAACAGTATTCTAACTGTAATGTTTGCTTATCTGTCTTTGATTTCAGTTTTCTACAGAATTTTACAAATAGAAGTTTATTTAATTTTTTTTAGCACCTAGATTATGACAGGAAAATAAAGGTAAAATAGCCCCAAACAAACAACAAACTCCCATCTAAATAAGGAGTACTTTAAAGATTAATTATTGTTAAAAACAAATTAGAATAACTCATCATGTCTCTGAAACTCCTGCTTTGGGTAACCTCAAATATTGAAAACAAAGTCTCAGAGTTGAAAGCCCCCAGTAAACATGTCAGCTCTGAGGTTACAGAAAACTGCTTAGTAAGAAACAGACATTTTTCTCTGTAAATGTGTTCCTCAAAGTGATTACTGTAGAATCATGAGATATTAATAGATGACAACAAAGAAAGGGTTCTGGTGTCAAGTATAGGTTTAAACAAGATTTGTCGCTTTAAACCTTCTTAAAGTCTTATAATATATCTTGTAAGAGAATATAAATTTGCCAGAGAAGTGCCATAGGCAGCATTTCCCAATCCATTTTTGACAATGGGCATTACCACCACCACCATCCACCATTTTTTCCAGAGAATCTATGGCCAATATACATTGGAAAACCAAGGACTCTCAAACCTGAGCCCATAGACTAAGAATTGTAGGTGAAATTCCAGAACTGATTTAGTAAACTTTGGTTGGTTGGGTTTCTTTTTTCTCCTAGAAACCTTAGTTCTTGGAATGCAACAGCTGCATAGACACAAAGGAAGAAAAAGGGAAAGCAATATAAAGAAACATAATAGCTGTTGACAAGACAACAGAATGCCTGGCAAGGACAGTAAAATTACCTTGTTTACTTTCTTTAAGGGCAAGGTAAATCCAATGCAATGCACTTCAAAGGCTCCTTAGAACATCATAGCTTGAAGACAAAACATAAATTGTTTATAACATAAAGGTTGCATTACATTTAGAATATGTTGTGTAAAATGGTATAGTAGTTTCCTAGGGTTTCCACAACAAAAGTGCTGCAAACTGGGTGGCTTAAGACAACAGAAATTTATTCTCTCACAGTTCTAGCAGCTAGAAGTCAAAAACCAAGGCATCAGCAGGGTTCGTTCCTTCCAGAGCCTCTGAGAGAAAATCTTTTTCATGCTTCTATCCTAGCTTCTGACAACTGCTAGCAATCTTTGGCATTGGCATTCCTTGACTTGTACATTCATCACTTCAATCTGTCTCTTTCTTCACATGTCACTCTCTTCTGTGTCCAAATTTCCCTGTTCCTACTCATCATTGAATTAGTACTCACTCTAATACAGTATGACCTCATTTTGATTTGAATACATCTGCAAATACCTCATTTCCAAATAAGTCACAAGTTCTGGGTAGACATGAACTTTAGAGGAACACTATTTAACTCAGTACAGAGGTAAAGTATAAGCCATACATTTTAAAATTATTTCCACCAAAATGATTATCCTTTGTAAAATTTTTAGATAAAGAAGGAACAATATAAAAGCAAATAAATGCAATTTTTTTTTTTAGACTCTCACTGCGTTGGCAAGGCTGGAATGCAGTGGCATGATCTCGGCTCACTGCAACCTCAAGCAATTCTCCCGCATCAGCCTCCTGAGTAGCTGAGATTACAGGTGCCTGCCACCAGGCCCAGCTAATTTTTGTAGTTTTAATAGAGACGGAGTTTTGGCATGTAGGCCAGGCTGGTCTCGAATTCCTGAACTTAGGTAATCCACTCCCCTTGTCCTCCCAAAGTGCTGGGATTATAGGCATGAGCCACTGCACCCATCCAGAAAGCTTATTTTTTCAAAGCGTTTTAGTAAAAGAAGGTATTTGTAACAGTGTGAAAAATTATTCCTGAAATTGTTTTAAATGTTGTGATTACCTTTAAAATATTCCCAAAGGAGACACGTGTGTTAACTAACACTCAGCAAAAGACAGATAAATGAAAAGCTAATCTTGAAAGTAAAACATTGTTCTATCTCTATGGGCGCTCCTTTGAAAAACACTGCATTTTATATTCTATGCAACCTCAGAGACTGGCACCCATATACAATAAAACAAAATCTGATTTTGTCTCACCCACAGTAACAGGGAAAATGCATGTGTCATAATCTTCACTAGCTCTTCCAACATTTCATTAAGTGATATGACTCCTGATGTTCTCACATCTCTTTCTTTATCTTTCCCTAAGTTATTATTAATTCTACTACTAAATGAAGGGTAAAAAATATGGGAAGACTTAAATGCTGAGTTAATCCATAAATCCATATGCTTTAGCAAAGGATAAAGTTGAGAGGTAGGTGCATTTAATGATTCTCATGCGGCTACTATGATAACCCTTCAGACTCAATCATTTGCCTCAATCTACACCAAAAATACTTCCTCATTTCTCAGAGAATCTTTAAAAAAGTTAAGTGAAATCCACTGGAAGGGAACTAAATCAAAAGGAAGTATCTGTAATTGGTAATAAAAGAAGGATCACCATGATGAGCTAGAGTTGGTCTCATTTGAGTTAGACTTTGACTCCTTATTAAGATGGAATTGTGAATACAGGTATAAACACTCATGCCCTCTCCTTCAGATCCAAAGCAATGAAACACGCACACATATACATATACACACACATATTTATATATTTACATTATATTATATATAATATTAAAAAAGGCAAAACTGAATGCAGAAACAACATCGACATTCTACAACCTAAATACAAAACAGTAGTATAACTAGGCTCTTAGAATGGAAATAAGAAATTTCAAAATAGGGTGAGGGAGGAGAATAACAGGAACTCAAAGTGCTCCATCTATGTCAAGAGATAGGGGCCAGACTCAGGATATAAAACCAGAGGTTGGGTTTAGTTTTCCGGATTTATGAAAGGAGCCTTGACAAAAAATGGTTAACTATTGCCCAGGGCTGAGACTATGTCAAGCTGCAGTCAGGGCTGTAAGTACAGCCAAGATTACTTCTCATTCTGGATCCCGTTATTCTCTGACTGAGCCATAAGACTTGTAAAATATTAATACCCCTGCCAGATTGGAGACCCAGAATGCCAGAGCATGGCCCAGTTCCGAATAGAGAGGAGCTGGATGCAGGTAATGGCAAAACTAGCAGGCAAGATATAGAACCTCCAGGAGAAAAGAAATACAAAACAACAGCAACAAGAACTACAACTAAAAATCTCTTACTCAAAAGGAATTAGCAAACAAAAATCTCATTTGAGGAAAATGCCACAAAATACAACTGACATTCTAAACAATTGAGAGAGTTCATTTTAAAGAAATGAAATAAAAATCCGAAAATTATGTACAAATAACTATGTTTAAAGTACTTGCAGAAATACAAATAACAAATACAATTCAAGTATAAGAGACTATGAATTATTATAAACCAAGAATATATGGTTATGATGAAGATGAAGTTAAAAATGCTAGAAAAAAATTACAGTAACTAAAATTAAAACTGAAAAAGAGACTAATCCTGAGCTGAACAGAGCTAAAGAAAATATTACTCAACTGTAAGATTATATCATAGAAACAAGTAAATGACAGCTATGCAAGAGAATTTTAGGTAACATGCAGAATAGCTTGAGAGGTTTCCTATTTTATTCAGGATAGGATGGTCAACATTGCAGTAACAAACATTCCCAAATATCAGTAGGTTAATACAAGTTTATTTACCACTCATTCATGGCCTTCTTTCATAATTGCTAAAGCAGAAGAAAAAAGAGACTAGAGAGTTGTGCAGGGGCTTCGCCTTGCTTCAACTTGGCAATAATACACATCATTTCTCTCATTTTATTGTCCTTAATTAGTTACACAGCTCTGCTTAACTGCAAGGGGCTAAGAGGTATAGTCACACATATGTCCTTGAAGGAGTAACTATTCCAATATTGTTGAGCACTACTAATGTCACTCTGCTCCCACACATTGCCAACAGGAGTTCCAGAAGTAGCAAGTTGAGAGAATGGTAAAAAAAAAAAAACAAAAAAAAAAAACACAATATTTTAAAAAAGAATCATAATGATGCCTGAGGATTTTTAAGAATTAAAGTAAAATGTGGCAGGGGGCAGTGGCTCATGCCTGTAATTCCAGCACTGTGAGAGGCTGAAGTGAGCAGACCATGAGATCAGGAGTTTGAAACCAGTCTGGCCAACATGGTGAAACCTTACCTCTACTAAAAATACAAAAATTAACTGGGTATGGTGGCCACACGCCTGTAATCCCAGCTACTTGGGGGGGGAGACTGAGGCAGGAGAATCACTTAAACCCAGGAGATGGAGGTCACAGTGAGCTCAGATCATACCACTGCACTCAGCCTGGGCAATAGAGCAAGTCTCTATCCCCCCAACCCCCCCCACCAAAAAAAAAAGTAAAAGGAAGAAAAATGTATCATTGGACAGAAAACAAAAACTGGAAAAAAAAAGCCAGATAAAAAGTAAATTCATATTCATATTAGATATATCATAATAAAACTAGAATGCATTAAGAATAAAGATAAAACTTTAAAACCTCCCTAAGACAAAAATAAATTATCTATTGGCAACTGATGCTTAAACCAGCAGCATATAACTCATAAACTACAGTAGCAGCCATAATATTAAAAAATGCTCAGAAGTAACTAGCAGTCTAAAATTTTATGCCCAGCTAAACTAACCTTCATCAGTGATGATAAGATAAAGAATCTTTCATACATAAAACTAAGGAGTGTTCACTGCCAACAGATACTCCCTGTAAGAATTCTTCAGAAGAAGAAAAAAACATGCAAAGAAGAAATGAAATTTATAAAACAGTGATAAAAGTAATTATCAAATCTACTGGAAATTCTTACTAGACACGGAGTGTAAAAAACTAATTCAGAGGGCTTTAAAAATATATATAGAAGACAAATTTCAGACATTAATAAGATAGTAGGAGAAAAGAAGTAATGCTGGATTGCAGCAGAGTTCTTCATGTTGTTCTAGAGGAAGATAGAAATGTTAAATAAGTTTAGACTTTCCTAGAACAAAATATCAAATTAAGTATGCATACTGAGTTAGAGGCTTTCATGTATTAATATCCCCCAGATCCTATTTTTGAGTCTCTATGACAACAATGACAAACCAAAAACAAATGGAGCCACTGTAATAGTTTCCTTTTTGTTTAAGCAATATCAAGTGTGTAAGGACTGGTTTGGCTGATTGATAAGTGTTCAATTCCACATGCTGAAAAATTAAAAATAAGTACCACTCTACTCTCAGCAATAATCTTTGCAAAGTTAACATCACTAGGTGGTCTGTAAAATAATGAAAATAGTACACTGAGTTCAAAGGAAGGAGATAGCATTCAGTCATGGAAATCAAGTAATGTAGGTGGTCTCTGAGAATGGAAGGGTAAGAAGCCATATGGCAGGAGGCAGGGTGGGGAAAAGGGAGTCATTTCACAAGAAAAAAGCTGTTAGTCAAGGCAGTGCGTTAGGCAGACAAAGGTGGGACAAAGAAAGCAGTCTACTTTAGGCACAGGCAATTAATGGGTGCATTTCCTGCAGATAATCTAAAATCATTCATAAGGCTGATGATATGTTGGTTGGCTTTTTATAATCACCACATACCCATCAAATTTCAATGACAAGACATCCTAAAAATATTTTATTGGTCTAATGTCTAGACAACTATATAGTTATTATTGAGTTTAATACTACACATAAGTTCCAAATTGGCAATTATGCATCCTTTCCTAAACACGGTATTCTGCATAGAAGTTTGCAACATACAACTAACTTCCACTTATTTCTAATAGATAAGAGCTAATCTCTAATAGATAGATAAGAATTAAACTACACATACTCACATACTCTTTACACGTGTAATTTTTTTTTTTTTTTTTGAGATGGCATCTCTCTCTGTTGCCCAGGCTGAGTGCTGTGGCACAATCTCAGCTCACTACAACCTCTGCCTCCCGGGTTCAAGCAGTTCTCCTGCCTCAGCCTCCCGAGTACCTGGGATTACAGGTGTGCACCACTATGTGTAGCTAATATTTTTGTATTTTTAGAAGAGAAAGGGTTTTGCTATGTTGGCCAGGCCTCAAACTCCTGATCTCCTTATACAACTAACTTGACCTCCAACATACAACTAACTTCCACTTATCTCTAATAAGTTACTTATTATTAATAAGTAACTTATTAGAGATAAGTGGAAGTTTGACTTATTAGAGATAAGTGGAAGTTAGTTGTATGTTGGTTGTTCTCCAAATTTCTATGCTTTATCCACACACCTCAACCTCCCAAAGTGCTGGGACCACAGGCATCAGCCACCTTGTCCAGCCAACAGTTTTAAGTTTTATAATAGTTCAGAATCATTTGAGTTTGCTTTAGCTGCAATTTGTGTCTCTAACACATGTAGTGTTGTTTCAAAATAAGCAATGGTAGTGCAATTTTTGTAAAGAAGAATCAGAACTTAATTTACCTTAATTCTGTCATCCTATGGGCCTACATGGAATTCTATTTATGTTTAAATTAATTGAATGGTACATGTAACATTTTCAGTTGCTTTCTATGAATTTTATTGCATTTGTATAACAATTTTAAATATTTAAATTAAATCAAAATTAAAATGAACTCTAATTTCATTGTTGTTTTGAACCTAAAGAACAAATCAACAAATCAAAAAGTAATAATATTACTTATATTACCCTATTACTAAAAAGTAATCTTGTTATATAGAGGAGAGGATATTTTTAAAAATCTGCTCTGAGTATCAAATATGCCAAGTGCTCAAGCTAGAAATGTAGGAAGTCACATCTGTGTATGATACAGCAAGTCATATTTACTTCAAAAGCTGCAAAAGCCAAAGCTTCATAATTCAAACTTGTATTTCATAATGTATCTATGTAAAATAAAAAATAATTTGAATAAGTGAAAAGTATATTTATTCTTGCTGTAATTTTAATAAATTTACCCTATTTTCCCAAAATAGTGAATAAATAGTTATAATGAAAACTCTTTATGAAATTTCTCAAGATTCCTCTGTGATCGTAATCAAATAGAAAGTTATATAAAGGCAGAAGTACTAGGCCTCCTTAGAAAAAGATGACCACTGGCGTACACTTCGATCTTTCCTCCGCCTTTTCTTTTCCTGTTTCTACCGCTTCATCTTAATTGGCGCTTACGTTACACTACTGTCATAACTCACTACCTGGTTTATTTTCTTCTATCTCTTCACTTATTGCACCCAACCACAATACTGGTGTTTTCTCACACACACAAGAGTCTGTCTACAGCCTGCAGAACCAGGCCTCCATGAGGTGATCACAAAACATTTTACTGCCAGCCAAACTACAATGGCTCTGAAACCTGTTTTTCACCCACAGTGGATGCCTGAACATAGACCAGAAGAGACATACTTTCTCTTGCTTTTAGGCTTTGAGCTCTCACAGCTCATTCAAACCACAGTGCCCTTCCCCTTACTTTCTTGTGTTTAAATCGGACTTGTTCCTGAAGCACCTAACCAGGCATTTCCTTATAAAGCCTTCCTAGTTTATCTAGCAATAATTAATTTTCCTCCCGTTCATTCCCACAGTCTGTTACCTACTGGGTAAATGCATTTGTGCTAAGTGGCCTCTTTGAGCCTCAGATTCCTAATCTATAAAATGGACATAACAATGATACTAATCTCAGAATCATGAGGGTAAAATGAGATAAGGCAGTGCTTTTCAAACTATACAGTATTAATGTTTCACTTCTTTTAACTTGTAATTCTGATTTGCACAAAAGTTAATGCCTATCTCCCCGAAGGTACAGACCCACCTACCTTATATCCCCTTTTCCCTAGCATTTACTCCTTCACCAGGACTTATGGCCAATGAAAACAAATCAATTTTCTAATGAGAAATAAAATGTAGTTCATTAGACTACCAAGTTCTTAAAATCTAATTACACAATATAGCCCTAATAAATTAAAAATCATTGTTCTTAAATTTATGGAATTTTATCTTACCACCTTCCTTTTTTTCTCTCTGAACCACAAGTTTTAAAAGCACAAAGGCCAAGATTAGGAAGCAGTTTCCTAAAATAATATAAAAAAAAATATGAGGCTGCCAATCAAAATATCCCCAACTTTACCCATGGGGATTATCTATGAAATGCTACTAATCTTTTAGTCTTGCCAAACTTTAGTTTTAAACTACTATCGCTGCTTTATATTGGATTCCCTCTTGAGCTCTATAAATGCCCAGTACAGATTGAAGATAAAGTTTGTTTATAACAATAATCATTATCATGGAAATGGAAATTTCAGTCTAAAAAGAAAAATACTCATCCTCAAAATGAAAATTCAGCCCAGAGTCTGAAATTAATTTAATTAATTAATTAGTCTCAATGTGCAACTGTGATAGTAAGTAGAAGCATGTTGCACAGTGTGAAAGCTTCTCTTCCTTGTTGAAGTTAAACAGGCATTCAAATTTACACACAACCCCTAACTTGAGATGTGGTCTTGAGCAAGCTGCTTAATTTCTCTAAATCCCAAATCCCAATTCCTCTTTAACAAACAGAACAATCAACATCTCTAAAATGGTGTAATCACTAAGGAAAGTAAGGTAATTCAAACACTTAGAACCATGTCTAACCCAGATGTGTTCCATACATAATTAACATTATCATTGATAATAATTCTGAATTCCTTTGAAAAGTAATTCTTTTTATTGTGGGTTTGTGTATTTTTTCCAAAATAACTGTTATTTTACTTTGAGTTAATTCTTCTTTTACTTTTTCAACTTAAGAATGATATTCAAACAGAAAAGTATACAAATTATCAATGTACAGCTGGATAAATTTTCATAATATATGTATCATGTAGCCTTTAGCTAGAGCAAGAAAGAGAATGTTCCATAACAGAAGCCCCTACTTTGCCCCACTTTCAAGTACTACCCCAGGCATAATCACTACCCTAATGTTTTAGAACACATACTAGTTTTGCCTGTTTTTGAACTTTACATAAATGGAATCATACTGTATGTACTTTTTTGTGTCTGGCTTCTTTTATTTAACATTTTGTTTCTGAGATTCATTCATATTATGTATAAATTGATAACTTTTAATGTGATGTTTTCAATTATATACTTATAAAACTAAAACGTTAAATCATATTTCTTTGATATATAGTTATTAATTCTGTATTATTTAGCCTTACCTAGTTGGTTAATATGCAACAAACACAGTCCATCAAATGTTAGATTTGTATTAGCATTCTTTGACTTTCGCATAAAATAATATTTAAAAAATAATTTGTGCTATTTCTTGCTGCTTCTAATATTCAGTACCCTGTACACTGGGAACATCTAAAGGAAGACAAAAACTCATTAAACAGAAGAACACCACAAAGAACTCCATATGAACAGTAATTACTGTTCAAGTACATCCGAACTGTCATGAACAGTAAGACCTTTGGGTTTTGTTCTGCCAGGCATAGCACCTACCTCCAATGTCACCAGTTTCCAAATTTGACTCTGACATGGGACAGAGGAGACTGGTGACAGATGGGCAAAATTTAGCATGTGGCTTGGACAGTCTTTGGGACAGAAGTCTTGTTATCTCTAACTTGCTGCCAAGTCCTGCATGTTACTTTATAACAGACACCACTGGGAAACTCTGTAGCTTCAGTCAAAAACACAGACTTAAGAGAACCAGATTTCTTCACTGTTAGTATTTGTAACATCTCACTCGCATTGGGCTCCTCTGTAATAATGAAATAGTCACCAGTGTGATCTGAATGTGAAAAAAAGCATTTTGATACATTGATAGAACAGACTGATTTTTTTTTTTTTACTTAGGACAGTAGCTTATTAGACATGAAATTTTCCATTTCCAAATCACTTCTTCTTTAATCTAGTGAGGTATTTCAAATTCATTAGTCTTTAGGCTAAATCTTGCTCCAAACAACTTATTATAATCAGTTTTAAAGAACAATACAAACCCTTAAGGTCAGATGTGTAAAAACATGTTCTCTAATTGTATTTATCAATGTATCTTATCTAAATGTAAACAGAAAGCAACTTTTTATAAATGGTGGGTTACTACAGACCAAGTCACATGTAATTAATAATTAATAATCCATGAATAAATTAACCTTACTGCTGCAGCCCTGGGGCCCTTCCAATCTGTTCAAAGTAAGTAGATACACTGTAAAATGTTTCCTGGTTGGTAAATACAAACACAGAGATTTTAAGATTAGCATTTTGGGTTATTTATCCTCTATCTTCTACCAGTTTGTCTACATGAGAGTTGTCTATGTAGTTAGAAGTGTTTCCTAAAGGCTGGTTGAGAAAATGCTTTTAGAAAAACCTAATAAATGGACTAGCAAAATGCTTTAGCTAGTAATTTTATTAATATTTACAATAATGCTAGAATAGATTTTCATTTTATGATAAAGCCTTTTATGCATTTAATAATTGACCTTCCACTACTTTAGAGAACAGTTGATCCACTTAAGACAAGAAAATCTACTCATTAGCTGATCCTTATACTCTTCCTAACTTTCAAATATTCTCCTGCCTCCAAATTCTACTTATTTTGTCACATGTTCAGCTGCAAATAGCATACAATATTATTACAATGCTTTAAACAAATAATGAAATTTCAGAGGCAGGCAGTTGAATTCAAAGATTCAACTACTAAATGACAACAGGGATACAGGCACTTTCTATGTTTATGCCCTGCTTTTCTAGCCATGTGAACCAGTTACGGTCAAAGACATCTAAATAGATGTCAGTCATGATGAGCTTTGTTTTTAACCTGGGGAAAAATGTGAGACCTAAAGGTGTAGCAGCCACTTTGCAACCATGACTTTAAAATGTTTTAAATAACTAAGTTTATTTACCTCCCATAGCCAGAAGTACAAGGGAGTTATACTCATTAATTCAACTTCTCAGTGAAAGAACAAACAGAACAATGAAAGCAAAGATGACAAGATTGGCTAAGCCACGGATGTGTGTTCACTTTAACAAGAAAGTAAAGGCTATTCCAAAAACTACCATACCACTTGGACCTTAGACTTCATTGGTCACAATGGGATTCATGGCTGAGAAAGTAGGGAACAGGAAGTTCATAAAAACGGTTACATTGTCTTGGGCTAAGCAACAATGGAAGAAAATAGATAATGAGTAAGCAACTAACATGTTTATCACAAAATCCCTCTAAATATTTGTGCATAAGGGAACTAATGATTAATTATGTAATTGAATTGTTCCTTTAAAACCATGCTTCCCATAATAACAATGTTCAAGCAAAGATGATGTAAACCCAACTAACCTATAACATAGCATCAAGCCCTCTTTTGATACCACTATTTTATGTTTATTTCAATACATGTCAGTTCAGCATTTCATAAATATTTTGTGTTTATTATGCCAGGATTGGCTCACTAATGCACAAATACAAAAAGAGCTCATTATATGTTGCATCAGTATTTCATAAATAGCTTTCATTTCACAGCGCCCTAGAATTACCGCCACCATCTCAGTTCCTCTCTGAATCCCTAGGGCCAACTCATATAGACAATGAATCTGTAAAATCTCTGGAGCCTGCTGCATTCTTGTGCCCATACCCTGAAGGCAGTTCAAAAGGTCCCTGAGGTTAACTCGGAGTTCAGCAGCAACCAGCCAGTGAAAGCTGTCATGTGAGGCTGGTAGCCCCCAGCATCCTCTGGGGATGGCTGGATTGACATGAATCCACTACCTGCTAGAATAATCTAATTATGCCTAAAGGTTTTCACTGAAAAGGCTTTACTCTAGGTCCCTGTCAGTCTCCCTGTGGGTGAAGTCAGCTATCCAGTGACTTTCAAACACTCTCTCCATGTGGCTTTGTAACACATGAAGAAGTTCCTGAAATGTCAATCCTAAGAGACAAGTGTTCATGTCACTAAAGCAATACAGCATAACCTCTGCACTTTCTGGATCTTTCAGACAAAAAGCAAAGCTATGAAGGCCACTATGAAATTATTCTTGCTATCCAAGAGTTGGTCTTTCCAAAGAAAAATATACGTATTTTAGAAGAGTTATAGGGATGAATTTGCACTATAGTAGTTCCTGCAAAGCCTGTCCTATGAATAAAAAGCCTTCAGTTGCTAAAGTCTGAAAATCTGGTAACATTCAGAGCATATGGATTTAAATAGGAAAAAAAAAAGTTAAAGTGTGACATTTCTTTTAAACCACAATTTTACAGCTGGAAGAAATCTTTTCCACTCTTAGATGGCATAATGTGAAAATCCAAGCAACCAAGCTTAAGGTCTGTAAATTCATCACTTTTCTTCTACTACCAGATTCCAAGATATGAGCAAACCAGATTTGACCTTTAAAATGGTAGAAGCATCTGGATTATTTCAACTGATTTTCCTACTGGGAGTTTTTTAGGTCCTGATTATATTTCTACTTTGTATCTGACTCCACACACAAAATACATAGGGGAAAAGTCTAAAGGATATGTATACCTGTAACTTTTAATACTTTAAGGTTTGTTTAATTAAAATTATTTGACCATAAGTATTGGTGTATTACCATACTAGACATCAAAATGCTTCTTTATACACAGCTGCTGAATTCACTGGCCCTGATTTCAATTCATATTTCACAATATCTGTCCCTCTCAAAAATGCTCTTTTATACTCCAGCAGCTGTTCTAAGAGCATAATACCTTTCTGGCCCAAACTTAGATCATTAAGATCAAAGATATAGAAAGGGAAGCATGATTTGGTCCAATGTTATAACTTTTAATGATATACACTATGGATTTTTTCTCAGTATCTCAAAGGGAATCTTCTTAATGGGGTTCCACAATCATAACAGGTCCATGGGAATGCGAAAGAGCTCCAGGGCACTACTGGAAAGTGTATCTTAGACTCATAAGGACATCTTTGGCTATGAATAGGTGAGATAACACTATAACTTTGGGAAAGAAGCACCTCTCTCTGAAACAGGGTAACATTTATTGGATCGATTAAAAATTAGTCTGTCATACTAGGTCATCTACTTTTTCTGGTCCCACATTTTTCAAAAATAAAATAGGAAAATTAATGCTAACTACTGCAGTTAGTACTTGGGATTCTTGTTATAAATTAATAAAAAATATGATTACATCACATTTTGTGAGGTCACCATACTGCAACATTGCCCATATGTATGCATCAACATAAGAAACAGAGGATTAGGAAATTATGGAAAAGTATCAACAAGTAGTAAAAGCTAAATTCTCGTTGCTATTAACTATTTACTAATATTGCCTCAGGCAAAATTTTGTTTGATATTTAGTGTATTAACAGCAATCATTTTCATCCATTCATCCAGCCAATCATTTGCTCATTGAGCAAACATGTGGTAGAACTGTTGTTTTCAGCACAGTGCTGAGGAATGAAAATACTAGCTGTAAGATGATTCTAATGTGCCACCAATAAAGAATCTCAGGGTCTGTGGTTCTTGACAAGAACACAACTAGCATAGACAGAAAATACATTTACTTTGTCATCCTCACTAAAGTTCACTCAACTTCTCTTGTAAAATAAGGACAAATACACTTTACCTAACCTGGGAATGCTTAGGAATATTTTTCCAGATAAGTAAATTACCTATATTCATACCACCTGAGGAATAATGACTAATACTTATTTTGAGTTTATGATTCTCAACACACCTGTTTAAGTCTCTTACATGCATTATCTCACATAGTCTTCATAATGCTTTATAAAGGAAGTAGTCTTTATAGCCCCATTTTATAAAATATCCCACAGAGAAAAATTCAGAGATTTGGTAGCTTGCCTAAATGGTAAATATTTGTATCTAGGCCAGTATGACTCCAAAGCCGAGTTTCTTAGACTTGGATATAAACGAATTTCAAACTTGCTGCATTTCTTAGCAAAACCTGCCTCAATGTTTGCACATATCCATGTCAGTATTCAAAGCATTCATTTAGAAGGCATAACTGGAAGAAAGCTTAAAGACACCATCTAGTCCAATCTATTTACAGTTAAAAGGTAGACCTTAAAATTAGGAGTAAAAATACCCAATGAATGAAAAACTAAAAGGAGTAAGGGGAAAAGCTAAATAAGGCAAAGGAAGTGAGGAATCCTGCATTATTCACTTTGTATGTTTAGTATTTAATAGAATCCTTAACAAATAGTTAAAACTCAAAATATGTTTGGTCAGTTGGATTCTGTTACATGTTACAAGTTTTTTAAACTAGTCCCTTGAAGTTCAAGGGCACAAGACACTTTCAATTGCTTAAGCCTTACAATGTATTAAAAAAGAAGCAATGAAAAAACTGTGATATATTTTATATGTTCAATCCTGTTAGTTAATGTTTATAATTACCCATATAACTTCATTTGGATATAAGGCCTAAAGTATTCCTTTTACCCAAGGTGTAACAATGAAATACTTTGAGATCCTATCTCAGATAAGCCTTACAATTCTATGATGTTAATATATTATTACCCTCAATTATAAAGAAACAGAGATTAGGCAACTCCTACTATGTTCACACATTTGAAAGTGATGCAATACTTTATATGTCCTTCAACATTTAAAAATACAAAAGAGTGCTTATGTAATACTTTTACAAATTAGCAAATAAAATAGACATTAAATTACTAAATCGTCAGTATATCAAACCAACAAAATTTTGAAGTAAAAGTTTTTTTAAAAAATTTTCTTCCCTGGAGTATTCTACTGAGTTCAGCAATTTTAATGAAGACATTCACAAACTGTATGAGGATTATCCTTTTAAAATGCACTTAATAGAAATAGCACTAAATTATATGTGGATGCTTAACAGTTTCCTCATGTGTTGATTACCAGGATATATGTTAGATTTTTCAGGAATTAGATTTGATACTATCTCCTTATTATGCAAAACCATGGAAAACATTTAATTAAAACTTAATTAAAATCTCCATGATGCCTCAACCCCATGGAGCCTATTTTTCAAGAACAAGAAGCAAAGAAAGCCTCCAGGACAGTTTTTGAAAAATGGTGTATAAGAACTCACTTTTCTCAGATCCTGTATCTTTGCAAATAATTTTTTTTCATTTGCATCAGCCTATAAAGTGACAGATTAATACTAAAACTGATAGTTATCAATTATAAATATAGATTTAGATCAGTTACTAATGCTCCATTTCTTCTAGTGCTTTTATATATCATTTCAAAACATCAGAAAATTCTTACAGTATCATGCCATGTAGTAGGCTTCCAATAAGTATTTATTTAATAAAAATAAATGTTTATATACATATATATATATAATATATATCCCTAATACCCTGATACAATGTCTTCCCTTATAGTAAAATATTTGAACTAGTAGTTTTCATTGTGATTAGAATAATTTTGTTTACATAGATATACTTGGTGTAATAGGATAAGTTATGGAATGAAGTGACCCGTGTGGAGGAGAAAATCCTCAAATGTAGCCTTATTTTGTAACATCTAAGAAGGTAATTCATTCTTCTCACATAGTTTTAACTCACATCAGAAAACAAAAGTCATAATAAAAACATTCATACTCGGCAATAAAAATAAATGAACTGCTGATACAGGCAACATCATAGATGAACCTCAAACAACATTCTGCAGGAAAGAAGCCAGACACAAAAGAGGGAATATGTGATGATGCCATTTATATGGCGTTCTGGAAGAGGAATAACTAAACTATGGAGATAGAAATCAGAGCAGAGGTTGCCTGGGTGACCATGAAGAGGGCCAGGGGTGGAGGTTCAATTTAGGGAATGATGTAATGGACAGGAGAAACCTTGTGATGATGAGATGTTCCATATTTGGATGGGGTGTAAGTTACAAAGGTGTATGCATATTTCAAATCTTATTAAACTGCACACTATGTTCTGTGCATTTTACTTTGTGTAAGTCATGCTTCCTGTTAAAAAATTAATGTTATGTGTACCACACATAATTCATCTTAAGAAGATCGATCAGTCCTTCAAATATGATGCTGTTGTAAGTTTTGGAACTCTTCTTTTGGAATTGCATTCAGAGATGAAAATATATATCTTTGATATCAGTAGCATAAAATCACCTAAGGGTAAAATTGTTCAGGGTCAAGTCTGTACATTCCAAATGATTAAACTAGAAAAGACTATTTATGCTCGCCATGCTGAAGTAGTGACCAATTTAATGAAATTGATTTTTCACACAAACTATTTATATACACACACAAACAGTTAAAACCTAATTGGTATGGTAAATTCAAGTTAAGCTTTCCAAAAAAAAAACTTGGTTAAATGTGGAATCCCTGAAATAAGTGTCAAAGCCTCCCTATGTCAATACTTTAAAGGGAGCAACTTTAATCACATGTGTGAGATGGTAAAATACAATGGAATAGATAATGTAATTACACCTATTTTGTTGTGCCCCCCCACACACATACATCATTATGATTTAAAATGAGATTTATACTAGAAAATAAATAGCTCATATTTTTTTCTTCATTATAGAATGTCTGTAAGACACAGATATTCTCAGATAAAATTTTAATTTGCAATTATGCTCAAATTTAGTCCCTCCTAACAAGAAAAGGGGTCTTTGCTCTTTAATAAATTTTATTTATCATCTAATATGTATGATGCAGTGACCACATTTGTCTCCCTATTGCTCCTTCCCAATGAGACTGCAACAGGATAGATTGAATATTTAACATACGACATGGGATGGTAATCTCTACTATCATGCTCTTATTTTATTCCATTATCAGAATAGACAGCATAAATTCTCATAGTACAGAACTAATGTTAAGAAAATAAAAGAATCAACTGCCAGAATGACCCGAGTCCAGCTACCAATTCATTCTTCTCACATAGTTTTAACTCAAAAAGAATTGGGTATTGAAACTTAAATGGGTTAAATACAACAACAAATCCTATGTAGATCTATGAAACCTGAGTTTGCTGCCTGATGATAAAATTTTTTGACCAAAAACTATCTCAAATTTAAAAAGTTATTTTTGTGTAATAATCTAGTTCTTCATCAGATGCACTGAAACCCAAGCCAGGGTTCTCCTTTCTCTATCCTAAATATGAGAGGTTTGAATTAGATGTCCTCCTAACTCCCTGCCAATGCTGTCACTATATTTTTCTACGAATCTATTTGGTATAAGTGAGATAGTAGCCCAAAGCCAGCTAAAGTTACTGTAGCAATTGCCTTAAGGTTAGAGACACATGAAACATGACCAAAAAGTTAATGGAATGTAGGTGTATGTATCATCTTGAGTTCTCCCTTCACAAAATCAGAGTAGTCTGCACAGATAATTTCACGGAACAAGTAAATGTATTCTGAGGCCTTCAAAAGATCTTTAGGATAATTCTGTAAAGTGAGCTATGGTATCTGTTATTGTGAATGTATGCAGCATTTCATCATCATTATATGCACTACAAATTGATTCATTAGATGTTAATCAACCATGCTACTTAGAATATGTGGGCATTTCAGAGATTTGGAAAGGGGTTAAAAAAATCCCTTCCTAAAAATATAAAAGCACTAAGTATTAATGGCAACATCAGAAATGTGAATTGCTGGTTTGCTTCTGTCCAGTGGGAGATGAACAATGGTGAATGTGAAACTCTGAATTTACATTTCTAGTTGTTCATCTCCCAGGGTCTAGAGATAACCCTGTTCATATGTCTATAGAAAGCCAACTCAGAAAGATGAAAATTTATACTATTTTTACAACTTTTCAGAGACAGTCTACAAACTGTCCTAATAATTCACTCTAAAAATTTAAGCACTTTTATTGTCCAGAAATCATTTTCTACGTCAAACATAAATGATATCACCCAAGAGCCTTCTCTTCGTGAAGTTAAGCAATCCCAGATCACTTTTCTAGTGGATCTTCTTCTCTAATATCTCTTGTAGTAGCATCCTCTTTTAATCTTTGTGATTATTCTTCAAGGTTTTTAAGACCAGATACCAGATACCATATTTTAATGATTATCTAGCCCAGGGGCTGGCAAATTACAACTCACAAGCCAAATCTGCCTGTATTTCTAAATAAGGTTTTATTGAAACACAGCCATCATCATTTATTTATATATTTCTATGTTGTCTAATATGGCTTATGTGCTTATAATGAATATGGCCTGCAAAGCAAACAAATATTTCCTGTCTCTTTACAGAAAATTTTGTAGATCCCTGACCTAGTCAATGAAGTAACTTGAAATGTACAATTACTTCAAGTTTCATTTTACTTGTGTAAATACAGGGCCTGAGCAGTTTTATCATACACTTTCCAACAATTTCAGATCCTCTTTGGTATAACATAACATCCTAAAATATTGGTTCACGACAAATGTGTAAGAGTATCTCACATAAGATGCCCAATGTAAGTTGGTGATCAGTTTCTAATGTCACCTCCAAGCAGAAAATTTGTTTTTAGCAAGAAGTGTTAAATCTTCCTCCATAATCAGGGTACATAATAAGAACACAGAGAGCCTCAGAATTATTTCAGGAAAAGCACACTGAAGCCATCCATTCATAGCACTATATCACCTCCCAATAATCTGATACATTGTCTTTCCTTAGCTTAAAAGTGTACTGTGCATATCCAAGGAGACAACATCAAATGCTTCCAGAGCAGGATAGCCATGTAAATTCGTGGAGCAGGCAGGTGTAAGACCATAGGGCATGGTGAGGGCTGTGGAGACCCTGAGTGCATTTGGCTGCCCAAATGTATTAGCACTGATCTGCTCCCTGCTGTGCAGTAATATGAGCCCAGAATAAACAAATGTTTTTCAAGGGAAACTGAACAGCAAGATTCCGATTTCTTAATAGTGCCAACACCGTAAAGGCTGGAAAACTGAACCCATGGACATTTAAGGTTGCAAAAATCTTTAGGATATACTTGTCAACTGAGAATATGTCTGTGGAAGAGAAATGACCTTAGTTAAATCTCCTAGTTCTAAAAGGAAGAAACTAAAGCTTAGAAAAATTAAATGATTAGTCTAAGACTGTACTGAGTATAGCTAGTCTTAGGGCTACAATTCTAGCAGAGTGCTACTTTCAGTATACCACTCCACAAATGCTTCTTAATTTGGAGGGAATCAAGGGACCCCCTGAGAATCTGATAAAAGCTAAGGAACCTTTCAGAGAAAAATAGATCTAAGTGCAAATTCACCAAAAAAGTGACTTGTAAAGGATTTCATACAGTCATGGTGCTTATCCATGCACATCCCCTTTTCAGGGATTTCTGGACACAAGGTTTAGTATTTTTTTAATTATTCAATATGAAGAATTCATAATAATCCAATTATGTCAGACAAAAAAATCAAAAGCTTTACAACATTTCAGACAGGCTTCATATACTACTTCCCTCCATTTGTTTGACCATTATGTCACCTAATTATACCAGAGCAAATTTGTCAGACAGAACATGTTCTCAAATTAATAACACTGGTTTTATAACATTCTTTGTTATAATTTAAAATGATCAGTACTTTTGTTCAAATTAATTATAGTATCATTTAGAATAAATTATCATTTGATTTCAACCATCTCAAAATATATGAAGAAAATCTCCCTTCTTGGACACCTAGATTTGCACTTATTTTTTTTATTTTTTATTTTACTTTAAGTTCTGAGGCACATATACAGATCTTGTAGGATTGTTACATAGGTATACACATGCCATGGTGGTTTGCTGCCTCCATCCCCACATCATCTACATTAGGTTTTGCTACTAATGTTACCCATTCCCAATCTTCCCACCCCTTGCTATCCCTACCCCAGCCCCGCAACCCCCAAGACTCCAGTGTGTGCTGTTCTCCTCCCTGTATCCATGTGTTCTGATTGTTCAACACCTACCTATGAGTGAGAACATGCAGTGTTTGGTTTCTGTTCTTGTGTCAGTTTGCTGAGAATGATGGTTTCCAGCTTCATCCATGTTCCTGCAAAGGACATGAACTCATCCGTTTTTATGGCTGCATAGTATTCCATGGTATATATGTGCCACATGTTCTTTATCCAGTCTGTCCTTGATGAGCATTTGGCTTGATTCCAGGTCTTTGCTATTGTAAACAGTACCGCATTGAACATATGTGTGCATATGTCTTTATAACAGAATGATTTATAACACTTTGGGTATATACCCAGTAATGGGATTGCTGGGTCAAATGGGTTATCTATTTCTAGATCCTTGAGGAATCGCCACACTGTCTTCCACAATGGTTGAACTAATTTACACTCCCACCAACAGTGTAAAAGTGTTCCTATTTCTCCACATCCCTTCCAGCATCTGTTGTCTCCAGATTTTTTAAAGATCACAATTCTAAGCGGTATGAGATGGTTTTGATTTGCATTTCTCTAATGACCAGTGATGATTAACATTTTTTCATATGTTTGTTGGCCATGTAAGTGTCTTCTTTTGAAAAGCGTTTGTTCGTATCCTTCACCCACTTTTTGATGGGTTTTTTTTTTCTTGTAAATTTGTTTTAGTTTTTTGTAGTTTCTGGATACTAGCCCTTTGTCAGATGAGTAGCTTGCAAAAATGTTTTCCCATTCTGTTGGTATCCAGTTCACTCTAATGCTGATTTTTTTTGCTGTGCAGAAGCTCTGAAGTTTAATTAGATCCCATTTGTCTATTTTGGCTCTTGCTGCCATTGCTTTTGGTGATTTAGTCATGAAGTCCTTGCCTATGCCTGTGTCCTGAATGGTTTTGCCTAGGTTTTCTTCTAGGGTTTTTATGGTGTTAGGTCATATGCTTAAATCTTTAATCCATCTGGAGTTAATATTTGTATAAGGTGTAAGGGGCCCAGTTTCAGCTTTCTGCACATGGCTAGTCAGTTTTCCCCAACACCATTTACTAAACAGGGAATCCTTTCCCCATTGCTTGTTTTCGTCAGGTTTGTCAAAGAGTAGATGGTTGTGGATGTGTGACGTTACTCCAAGGCCTCTATTCTGTTCCATTGGTCTATATCGCTGTTTTGGTACCAGTACCATGCTGTTTTGATTACT